>DWMZ01000773.1:0-19626 GCA_018249855.1 Eueides tales michaeli
AAATTATAAATCCCGAACAGGCGCTGTGAGACACTCAACGCTCGCTGGCAATAAATTCACGATTATCTGTCAATTTGTAATTATTACGCGGATATACGAGTACATACATATTAATGAAGTGTGAATTGGTTTAATTTGCATAAACCTATCAAATTACTTATATTACTGTACTTTACATAGTGTTTGTTATGTTTTTTGTTTGTTCGCTTGTTATAAAGAGTAAGTTTGTTCCGCTGTTAACGTTACCTTCAGGAACTACTGCTTTCAGTTGGGAAAATATTTTTGTATTTAAAAGTCTATTTGTGAAAAGAGGCATATAGCGCAGGGATACAAGCGTGTGACTGAAAACGACAGGTTCTGGGTTCGATCCCCACTCGTTGAAGTGAAATATTTGTAACCTTTAGTAAAGAAGCAATGCGCGGTAGTTCCGCCACTCAACACGCAATGTCTCTAATTCAGCGCAAAGTGGGGAACAGAACGGTTTTTTTCAACACTGGGTTCCCCAGTTCTTCTGCCTACCATGACATGTGCGGTATATAGCGTGACGCTGTCTACGTTTAAAATGGAAAGTGGAGGAGACCGAAAAGTTCCACATGAAATATTTATCTGTAATTCTTAACATGGCCTGCATTACAAGAATTACAAAAGATGAAATGAGTGTAATTAAAATACCTTTACCCTTATTGTTAAAATTGTCATTTTAATCTTATTTTATTCATGCTTCTATTATGTCACATTATGTATTTCTTACCTTACAACTGTTCAACTGTTATGTTCCCCTTATAATGTGATACTGGTCAAGTGATTGTTCTTCCAGCGACACCTTCGAAATGCTATAAAAAAAGAACAGAATAGAATCATAATCGATGCTTTTAAGTTAACAAAATCTTAAGTAGGTAACAATATTTGATTTTAAATGGTTAAAAGTGTTTTTTGGCATCTCATTCTTTCTTTTATGTAACTACACGTACTTGTACTGATAGCAAGACATATAAGTTTTTTCTCTTTTTAACTTACTGTGTGATTAAGATGTAAAAAAGGGAAAAAGGTCGTATTCATAACGCTGTTCTTGATGATATAACTAAATTATTCATATTAACAACACAGCGAAAACAATAATATGGCGAAAATGAAATTAAATTTATATATTTTTTTAGATAATCTAATGTATCATGTAATTTCTCCAGAATTCGATAAAAAAAATGTTGGCTGTACTTTTGATGGTCACTCAACAAACGCAAAGTTCAGCTTACGTCTCGCGGACTGTACTTAAATGAAATATATTGGCGACTTGCTCACAAAGCGCAACCTCACTTTACTGATTAAACATCAACACTGTTACCGATGTAATTGTCTTGTTTTCTTTGTAGGCAATCATTTGCAATTCAAATCGGGCGGCGTCTTGTCCAAGCTTGTTGGGACGTATTCATGGCCTTACCCTTAAGTGATCTATCTGACGTGAAATTTTGAATTTGTACCTTATAGTGCAGTGGTAGGTGGTAGTAATAAATGTAATATTATTTATACCTATAGGTAAAATATATACTAAAGTAGGTTCAATTCCTAAATAAATTAAAGATAGTTGATAACTTTGTTCTAATGAAATATAAATATTTTCATCTTAAAAATGTAATAAGAGATATACGCAATACATAATTTTTATAACTTTTAGTGAAAGTACCATGTATAGAGATATAACAAATAAACTTTATAATCACAAATTACAGCGTGAAGCTGAGAGAGAAACTTCATAATCATTTTCTGTATTTTTTCTTCATGCTTTATCCCGCATATACCCGGGTAGGCAGAAGGAACTTGGGAACCCAGTGTTAAGACTCTCCAATTTCACTATAACACTTACGTTCCCCAATTTTCTTCCAAATCATGAAGCATGATGTGCTGAGTGCTCTTATAATTTTTTATACGGCATTTGAGAACCTTATGGAACATTTTCCACTTTCCGCTGAATTTGAGGCATTACTAGTAGAGTAGCGGAACTCAACGCCGCGTATTTCTTTAATGCATTATTTATATAATTAAATATATTGTATAAACTTGTGTAATCGATTTTTTTGGTTACGCCTATTTTTACATTAACAATTTTTTTATACCATTATATTATGCCAGATACAGTCTAGACAGCCAATTGAATATTGTGATTGAAATTGATTGTGATTTTCAGACATAAATAAAAAAATATATATTATTAAATCGATATCAGCTTTAAATTATTTCATATCTCTGTCTCAAAACTTTGCGAGAAAATGGGTGAAATACATGTTTTAATATTTCTGAGCTACCGTTGAGTATATTAAGAAAACTCATTATTAGGATACGTTATTCTCCGATTTCTGCTTAAATTTAAGACATGCCATGGGTAAATGGCAAACTCTACGTCACATTAAGTCTTACATGGTCCTTTAAAGGACATCTGAGGGCTTCAAAAAAAGTCAAGGTCAAATAAATTTGAATTAAAAATATGAATTAGCCACCAACAAAATTTTGAAGTTACTTTTTTTTATGGATAAGACACGGCAAACGAGCATACGGGTCACCTGATGGTAAGTGATCACCGCCGCCCACGGCCCCGTGTAACACTAAAGGAGCTACAGGAGCGTTGCCGGTCTGTAAGGCGGATGGGCACCGGGGCCCGGCATTACCCAATGCGAAACGCAGTGACCAAGGTCACTACTTAACGCCGGTTTTATATGCCGGGGGTGGTAACAATCCGGTCGAGTCTGCCCATGCGTGTTGCCGTTGCTGACAACGTGACTCTTCCACTCGTACTTTAGTCGCCTCTTACGACACCATCAGTATCAGGATGATCCTATTCTAACCCGGGATCACACGGCGTAAAACTGAGAAGAACCGGAACTGAGAAAAACCGGTACACGAATCTCAAGGACAATGTTTTTTAAAACTGTTATTTACAAATTTAAAACCTACCGTGGCGCAAGGCATAAGTGTGAGACTATAAGAAAGACAGGTTGTGGGTTCGATCCCGTGAGAAAATAAAATATTATATATTTTCACTTCATTGCTCTAGTAATGTATGTAGTTGTATTTCAATAGCCTCACAGAACATCCTAGGGATATATTTATTCTCCCTAGGAAGTATGTGGGGTTTATCAAACCTGATGTAATGCCAACCATTACATCAGGTTTGATAAACCCCACATACTTTGTTTGTTCGCTGTATGGTGACTTTTATACAAGCCCATTCTTGACATGGGAGATGTGTTCCTTCACCCTAACACCGATGCTTCTCTTTGTCAGCGTAGACAAAGGAACTAAGGAACCCAGTTATAAGATACTCCATTCCCACTAGGACACTTTTGTTTTCCATTATTAAATTAAATATTAATTAACAGAATAAAAGTAATTTAAATATACTCAGTACCCCGAGTGGGAATAGAACCCAGAACTATAGAGTTTATATATCTATGTATATGGTGTCCTACTTACCTATTACGGTCTGTTATGTATTTCAATTATAAATTTACTATTTTACATAGAATGTATAAATATAGGCATAATTTATATGAGTGTATAAAGTTGTCGATATTTTGAGCACCTCTCACTTAGGAATTCTAATTGAATTTGTTTTTCGATAGTTGAAAATAGGTGCGAGCCCAATTTAGTATGCAAATAATTTCTACGAATAACGATTTAGTTGTCAAATATTGAATTATTTAAGTGTTTTACAGTATTTGTGGAAATCAATTTGCTTAATTTAATTTCAAAAAGTTTTAAAATCAACAAATATTAAAATTTTAAATAACTAAATAACTGACCTATTATTAAAAAAATACTCTCTATTCTATAAAATACTTTTTTGTTCAGTACTATTTTTTTGTATACGACGTAGAACATTGATATTGATTGATCGAGTGCAAGCTGGAAGAAAAGGTGATCGAGAATATCGTGTATTGTGAGGCACTCGCGTGAGTGCCTACGAGTATAATATGATAAAAAATTATGAAAAAAAATTGTTGTGATTCTTTATGAATTTGGATGAAGATGTAAATTGATTTTTTTTTTCTTTCAATAAAGGTGTAGAATTAAGAAGCTGATCGTTATATTAAATTTTTTATTGATGTTTTCATTGATTGATACATATTGTTTTTTCGTTTAATTTTCGTTTGCGTGGGTGAGGGGAAAAGGAGGGGCGCCGGGGGTTGGTGAGTGAAGCGAGCAAGGGGCGGAGCCCCCTAATACTCTATATTTTATTATGAAAAAAGTAATATTATAAGGGCATAAAATAATATATTTGGGAAGTATGCTTAGAACAAACCACTGAATCATATATGATTTGCTTAGCCGAATCCACAATAAACAGATACGTAGAATGCAGGATACTTAGCAAGTTTGTTATAATGATAATTAGGAACAACGTGTTTAGGTGGTATTAAAATGTGGCGATAATGATGAGATGAAAAAATGGCAAATAATTTTTTATATCAATTTAAAATATGAATAGATTTTTAAATATATTTGGAAACCTGATTTTTCTTTTCACTTGTTAAATTTGGTTTCTTTACCATGTATAAAAATGGTGAAAATAATCATTATCATTTTCTCTATCTGGTAATAAGACTAAACAGGGTTTGGAGTTTGGTTTGGTGAACTTGGTTTCCTTAGCTTAGAGCTAGAATGAATACCTATATCCAATATTTGTTCAAATAAATGTAAATAAAAAACTAAAACGAAGATTTCGAAATCTACCTAAAAGATACACCGTACAAAATAATGCAATATTGATTTTATTATTTATATGTAACTTAACAAAGCCTTTTAAAACCTTTTAAGTTTAATAGAAAAACTGCACTGTTCTGCACTTTTTCGTTTTTTATCCACTCACACGTTGAATTTAATTATAAAATATTTTAATGGTATATTTGTTATTTTGGATAACTGAATGAAGAACGAAGTGTCTCAACCCTTAGTGCCTCTAAACTAACCCTAAGTACCTTATTCTTAACCTTCTGACTGCATCTGAAGAAACGGGGCAAGTGACATTCAGACTCGCACATGATGGGCTTCGTAACATTATCTATAAACAATGCAAACAATGATGCTTATTAAATGAGACTTAAATATTTATTTCATTGTATTTTTATTTTTATTCTGTATTTAATGTTGAAGCAGTAACAATCTATGAAAATTTCACCTGTCTTGCTATCCACGGTTTCACCTAGAGACGGACAGCGGATTTTTAGTAATAGGGCCCCATTTTACAATTTGGGTACGGTACCCTAAAAATATTTTTCTGCAGCTTCACACTGTATTCCCCACTTGGCCGGGTATACAGAGGGAACTTGATAATCTTATGTAACGACACCCCGTTCCGTTTCCTACTTTCCGTCGAATTTGTGGCATTACGTGTTAAGAGCCAGAACTCAAAGATGCGCTTTGCCTCGTTACCAGAGTGAAGAAATAAAGATATTAAATATTTAATTTTAATATACTAAATATTTCACTTCCTCGAGTGGGGATTGAACCAACAACCTGTCGCTTTTACAGTCACACGCTTGTGGCCCTGCGCTACTACAAGTCTCAATAATAATTGTAAGTGGTTACATTAATGAATAATGTATTTGAGTACAGTGAGATTGTTTTTAACTGTAAGCACGACAGGTTGCGGGTTCTATCCTTACTTGAAAAAATAAATCATTAATATCTCTTATCGACCTTAAATGGAAAATTTTCATTTATAAAATTTTAACCACTTAGCATCACGCTATATCCCTAGCGGGGTAAACTAGAGAGAACCGAACGCCAAACGCTACAGTCTCGGCATACCTCTTTCGTCTCGTCCACTGTCACTAACCTCAAAATTTTAATGGAAAATACATTGCTATATATTGACACCACCACACTTCTTGTCATTTAATATTTATTGTATATATTACAATATTTTAGGCTTTATTAGATTTTAAGCTTTCATTTCATTACCACTTCTAGTAATAAAACTTGAAGCAACAAAATCTTACATTATAGTATACGCATTGATCTAAGACTTATGTTATTAATGCAGGCAGCTGTACCTTATAAAATGCAGAATGCAGCATTAAGTTTTGCCATCTTTGCCGAATCGATTCCATAACCGAGGCGTTCACACTCACACAATTTATTTTCATTTTACATATTTAATTTTTTTATTTTTATTTAATTATTTTATTCATTCGCTATTATACGGCACGGCGTTGCGTTCTACTACTCAAAACGTAATATCTCCGGAATTCGGTGAAAACTGGCGAACGGAAATTGAGAACGGAGTATCTTTACACAAGGTTCCCAGGTTCCCTGTGTCTACTCTGCTATATGAGATACAGCGTAAAGCTCACAAAAAAAAATACTTAAAAAAATCATCATTAAAATAAAACGTACTGTTACATCAGTAAATTTATAAGTCGAGTGACCTAGTACTTATTCGACACTTCAGAAATCCGACCGAGGTTTTCATGAGACTGCAAGTTAAACTCGGATTACCTTTAAGAGTGTTAAAATTCAAAATTTTCTACCAAAATAAAATGTCGAAGTGCATTTATAAGTTCACACGATTTATGTGATGCCAGTAACATATGATTTCTTGTTAATTTTAGAAATATTCATAAGTACAGGATTTAGGGTAGGAACCTACTCGTGTATATGAATAATATATTATATTACGATTTACACGACATACATATACAGGACAGGATAGGTAGAGGGAGATTGGGAACCAAGCGTTAAGACACACTGTTTTGTTCCTCACTTTTTGCCAAATTTATGGAATTTTGTGTTTTGTGTGTTAGCTACTCTCATTTAAAAAATTTAAAGCGGAAGTTCCTAAGATTTGTGCCTTAAACAAAGTTTTCAGCTTCTTTTCAAGATAGTATAGACAGCATAATCTTAATCTTATGCTGAATAAGACGTTTATTATCAAGAATTAAAATTAAAAGCACCCATTGATTTGTCCAAACAAATAAATATATATAATTCCAATATTGAATAGCACATTTAAAGGAAACAAATAAATCGATGTAATTTTACTTCAATAACACAAAAGAAACCTTCCATCACAGAAATTAAATAAACGTCAATGCTTTTACTTTTCTAGGGAGAACAGGTAGAATTTGTCAATCGGCTTGCGTATTCAATGGCCGCATTTTATTAATTCCCGAATCTATCGAATCTTGTCTAATCTTAAGTCGTAAAAAGTCTTTTCAAAGTTTAGCTCCGCAATTTCGGTTTTTACGTTAAAGGAAACGGATAAGTGCGAGTCGTCGCCCAGCGAAGGTTCCGTATCAATTTCATGATAGTAAGTCAACGGGAAGTAAAACCTTAAAAAGTAAGGAACCTTAATTTTGGGAACGTGTGTGCTTGCATTTTGTACGAAATAAATACCAAATATTAAGCTGTTAAGGTTTTTTTATTTCCTGATATATTTATTGATACATTTTTTATAAAATGGCATTGACAGATTGAGAGATAGAAATGAAAAGGAGAGAGCGGTAACAAGGAGTACGGCCGAAATTCTGTACGGCCTAACATGCAGCTGTACTGACGTTTCGCCGTTTCATCAATATAGATAATAACCTCTGTTACCGGCAGCAATATACTTTTTCGCATTCATTTCTTATCTTCCGTCTTTACTAAATATACTTCCCAGAAACACTTCTTCATTCACTTGTTCTAATATCTGCTCCATCCTTTCTTAATTTCTTACTAATATCAGAACCTTTGTCTTATCCATCTTATTTATTACAATAAGTGAAAATCGAACCCACGAGCGTCACACTTACAGCAAAACAATTATAATCCATGTGAAAAAAAATCAATTCATTTTCCAAAATCAAATAAAATAAATATAATTGAATTCATATATATTGTTACAACAGATATTAAAAATCAAGAGGCAAACAACGATGACGCTTCAAGATTCTGAAATTTTAAAATTCAGTCGATTGTTTTATAGAAAATCATGAGGGTTTTTGTAATTTTATATACTCTTTTTAAAAAGAGATTTCAATCCTAAATATTCACTGAATTTCTTAACAAGTAACTCAAAATTACCCGAGCTTCCGTCCGTGGCAAATTTGAAAGTTGAAAATATATCACATCCATCAATTTCAATCAAATCGATACTTATCAATTTTATGAGCTTGCTTGTACCTTTATATCGCTGTACACTCTCGACGCTTTTAAAAACACTTGAAATTGAGTATTTAATTTGTGCTACGCATCCACTCGGTTTGCAGGGCCACCTTTCCATATTAATCCTGTCGTGCTCCATGCTTTAAAAGTAATTGTAATTGAAAATAATTTATATTTATAGCTACCACTGCTGCCATGTGTAGTAGTAACAACAATCACGAAAGACTCCTTTGCTTTGCTTGCTGATGTTTTTACTTGTCTAACATGTAAATGAATTTTTGCTTTACTTACAATTTCTTTCCATTATTTTATTAGTATAGTGGCCGTCGTGAGGGCAAAAGTGTGTGACTCTTAGCGCAAAGGTTGAGATTTGATTCCTACTCAAGGAGAATATATATATTTACAAACATTATTCCGCACATGACAGTGTAGGCAGAGGAAACTTGGGAACCTAGAGTTAAGACAATCTGCTCCGTTACCCTCTTTCCACCGAATTAAGTGTTGGGTGGCGGATCACCGCGTTTTGCCTTGTTATCAGAGTAAACAAATAAACGGGTAGAGATCGCACCCACAAACTATCCTTTACAGTCACACACAGCGACACGCTTATGCTGCTGCGTCACGACAGGTCTCAAATTATTTTTGGATTTTTTAAAATTATGTTATTGTTAAGTAAACAACGAAGATAAAGCATCTATCACTGTAGGCAGACATTTTGTTTTGTATTCTTCATTAAATTGACAGACACTGCAGATTTATAGCAAAAAATCACAATGCTTTGTTTTTGGTAATATATTGAAAATTACCAATTTCTTGTACTAGGAATGAACTAAGAATTATAACTGTATGACGGCGTGCCGCTGCGCCAATATGTTAATATATTTGTATTTAATCAAAATAGGTATTTCTTAATTAGAATGTTAATATTCATAAACACTTAATTTTCAAAAATATTAAACAACCCTATACTATTTACAATAATTACCATATTCAACCACTCTGAAAAGCATTTTTCAAAATTCGCAATTCACTTAGTCTTCTGAACAGAGTGAAGAATTTTCACTTTAGCTTCAAGCTGTATTCTCCATTTGGCAGGGTAGACAGAGGGAACTTTGAAGCTTAGTGTTAAAACACTACGTTCCATTTCTCACATTGCGCAGAATTTGTGGCATTGCGTGTAAGTGGCGGAATTTAATGCCGCGCTTTACTTTATTACGAGAGCGAATAAATGAAAATAATGTAAATATTTTATTTCCTCGAGTAGGAATCGAACTCAAAATCTGTCGCGTTTACAGTAACACGGTTTTGCCTCTGCACGACGACATGCCTCATATTACTTAAAATTACGTAGTACCTTGTAATATAGAAAATAAAATAAAAGTTGGAAGTCATTGCAATCAAAAGCAGCATTTTAATGAAATTTGCTGGATAATTTAAGTCTAAAGGGAACTTCACCTACAATTATGGAATTCGGTGTGAAATGAAATATCACCATACGCATAAAGAAAAAATCCGAATACTAGTTTGTAGGTAAACTACTGGAAAAACATAATTAAAAACTTATATTTGTAGTTGTTTTGTCAATTTTATATATTATATAAGTATATTTGACTTCCTAAGCAATTCTGAAACTAATGAGGAACCCTCAATGAACGAGTACGACTCGCACTTGACTGATTTTTTTCTTGTGCCTTGGAATTGTAACATGATAACAATGTTGATTTTATGGCTTTAGAACCGTCCAACAAGCATTTTATGGCGTATTTATTCTTTCTGCTTTGTATTGTTGTCTCCAATTAGCTGTTTTGCGTGAATATTTACCAAAAATTTTTTTCATGGGTAAAACATAGAGTGACGTCACTTTTCAAAATACAGCTGAGCACTGTATCTCACATATGGCAGGGTAGGCAGAGGGAACTTGGGAATTTAATAGTTAGAAATTTCGTCGCCTTTGTTGAAAATATAATATAAAGCAATATGTATTTAAAAACAAAGATCTTTTATATATTGTGTATTTATAAAATGATAACTAATATTGTGAAAAAATTGGTTTTCTATGCTTAATACGCATGATATCGATAGAAAACATTCTATGTGAAGATGAAACTTATAAAACATCATATTTTCCCACATACATACATACATACATACATATATGCAAATCAATAAAAACATATAAAATATTAATATAAAAAGCTGGCAAAATCTATATATTGCAAAGTAAGGGTATGCCTATTAATTTTAACAATTTCAGTTCATAATAATAAAATGTTATTGTGTCGCCCATTAAGCGTGGTAAGCAATTTTGTATGACATAATAGAATGATGTTAACTAACCCCAGAACTCGCTGAATAATCAGCGTAATTAAATGTTTTATATTTGTTTATTTTGTTTATTGATCGGCATAATTGAGATCATCGTGGTTCAGTTGTATAGTCTCTGACTAAGAGCGTGAAGGTTTTAAGTGCAATACTCAGTCAGGGGAGTGATTTTTTTTCAACTTTACTCTATATCCCACATATGGCAAGGTAGGCCAAAGGAACTTGAAAACCTACCAAAGGAACTTGAAAAACTAGTGTTAAGACACTCCGTTTCTATTAAAATACATCCACTTCCCACTTTTCGCTGAATTTGAGGTATTGCGTGTTGAACGACTTGACATGCTCTGTATAGTTTTAAAAACAATTATTTGAGAAAAAAATAAATAGTTCACAAAGAAATTAAATTTTATAAATATTGACGACTTAGTTACGTTTTACTAAAAACAAAAATTATACGAGAAAATATTACAAATTGTTCTTTCATTCATAAAGGTTTTAGACTTGGTGCGAATTATTCATCTATTTGCTTTAGTCTACAAAAGTAACAAAATGTATTTTAGTTTATGTAATGCGCTCCTAATTACTTCACCTCTACGTGGACGGTAATTAAAAAAAATATATCTACATTTCTATGGTTTCTTATTCAAACAGTGTCTTTCAATAGCTTATATAAAAAGATATAGAAATTTTCCTTTTTTATAGAATTAGTTTAATACTTTAATATGTAATAATGTAGTAACGATAAAATTTTAAAGTTAGCTCGTAACGAGAAGGATAGGCAGAGGGGACCTAGTGTTAAGCCATAGCCAGCCGCTGGCTGCACAAATTTAGAGACATAGCGTGTTTGATGGAGGAACTCAACACCGCGCTTTCCGGCTCAGGGACTGTTTTAATAGATAAAAAATAACCACAAAAAAATCTGTATTAATCTTTTAAAAATATATTTATTTTCTTCAACTAAAAATATGGACAAAAAAAATGTTTATTTTACACTGATACGTACAAGTACATTACTGTTTTACATAAACATATATATCCTTTAAACTTTTCAGCTTCACAAAACAGAAAGGACCTAGGTTAAGAAACAATGTTCAGCGCTTTACGCCTGACTTCAAAGCACTGTACACATCCTGGCGGAATTAAACGCTGCATTATACTTTCGACTCCACATTAAACAGTTTTATTACTTTGCAAGTTGTTAAAACTTACGGAAAGTTGAGATTAGAGGTTCCCAAGTTTCTTCTACTTACCGTGGCATGTGTGGAATACAACTGAAAGTTATATCCCGATTAGACTTATAATGTATGCAGGTTAACGTCTAATCAATCAGATGTCTAATAATGGAGACTATTTACACTAAATGCGACGATAGTCCTCACTTTGTAATCGGTATGGGCATCTCTAAACTGCTTTAAGCCACTTTGACTTCAAAATTATCGGCAATTATTGACATTTTTAAGCTACTATTGACAGATATTCAGTTGAAAGTCAATGTAGAGTAAATGGCAGTGTTTCAGTTTAACGGAAAATTATAGAGGTGATGAAATGTCTTAATAAAAATTTTGCAAGAGTATTATTTTTAGGATATTGGTACTTACTAAGCTACCTACTATCTCTTAAATATCCTTTTCGAAATGACGTTAACCTTCCAGCGGTCGCGCGCGGTCTGTGAGTCCGCAAAGAACTTTTTTAATATTATGGTTTTATAAATTTTGACATTTTCATGTTTTTTGTTGTAGACAGACATGAGTTATAAATATTTTTAACCTCAAATGTTTCGCTTACTAGAGAAGATGGAAACAAAAGATGAAGTTTTCGATGATATGCCGGGAATGTGAATGTCCAGAAGATTTAATGGAGATTAGCGATGAATAGGTTATTGTTATAACCCTAAAATAGTTATTATACAAGATTTTTTGTTATTTGTTGCCCCTTTATTGTTTTATTAAAATTAAGGTTACAGTTAGAATTTTTTTTCTTTCACGCTGTATCCCACACGAGGCAGGGTAGGCAGAGGGAACATAGTTAAGACACTCCGTTCCACTTCCGTTCCCAACTTTCCGCCGAATTTGAGGCATTGCGTGTTGAGTAGCGGAACTCAACGTCACGCTTTATTACCAGAGCAAAGAAATGAAACATTCAATATTTAAATTGAAAATATTAAATGTTTTATTTCCTCGACTGGGGTTCGAACCCAGAAACTATCGGTTACAGTCGCACGTTCGTGTCGCTGCGCCATGACAGGCCTATATTATATAGCTATTAATAGAAATTCATGAAGAAATATTTGAAAAACAAGTGCAGTTTAAGAGTTCCGTTAATTTGGTGTTACTGATAATGGATAAATTGATCTCAAGTATGATTATATTATGTCTATTAGTTATAAGGAAAAATTAAGAATAATCTTTTTATTTACTTTTTCTTGATTTATAAATTTGATTTGCGCCTAAAGATAATTTTTTGAAAATGTTATGGACTGTTGTTCTATCCAGTATAAATAAAGAAATATATGCATATATAATTTGTTTCTAATGATTTATTTTTTATTCATACAGCTAACACTTCATTTAATTATATATGCTCCACAATGACTTGAAATATTGATTAGTTTTTCTTAATAAAGACACGTAAAGTTGCGGAATAACAGACCGCGCGCGACTGTTTGTGTTCGGCGCAAGTGCGACAGCTCGAAGGTTAAATTACTTATTTAGCTAGTTAACGTATAATATTTTGAACATGATTTAGAACTTGCACATTTTGGGAACCATCGAAAAATTGAGGTTTTCTTTAAGATACCCTGTCATTTCTGTAATTTTTTTAAGACATATATTTTCATTCGAAAGTTAATAAAATATGAAATTATTTATATGTTGAGCTTAATAATATTATCGATTTTAATAATATATGAAATTAATAAATCTGTAACTAATCGCTGTATGTACCTACATGAAAAGACAACAGGTTGTAGGTTCGATCTCCAGTCGAGGAAATGAAATATTTAATATTTTCGACAAATTATGTTCATTGAGTGGAGGAATGGCGCTTTTCCTCGTAACCAGAAGTTATGCCTTTTATGTATCTGGTAATAAGGCAAGGCGACCTCCTGCCACGTAACACACAACGTCTGGGATACAGTGGGCCTTACTTTTTATTTTTATTTACTTAGAACCTTAGTTCTACACACACTTTAGTGTATTTAAAGATTTGTGTAACATATTATTTATTAATATAATATAAAAACAGTACTTGGAATACAGAGGATATAAGTTAAGGAATTTTAGTGATAGGATACGTTCTTCATTTTTTTTAACCCAATTTTTTGAGACATTACCTTAGTTAGTAGAGCTGGGAAATAATTTTAAATTCAATATATTTTTCTCGCTAAAATTGGACTTACAACCTTCGCTATTATACCTGATTACTGTTCCACTGTACCACAACGGCCTTCTTATTTGTTTTAGAACTTCATATTGTATCATTCACATTGCAGATTAGACAGAGAGAAGTAAAGTTCCTAGCCCTAGTCTTAGTGTTAAGACACTCGGTAGCATCCCCGAATTTCCGCCAAATTTGAAGCATTGTGTGTTGATTGGTGGAATTCAACGCCGCGCTTTGCATTGTTACCAGAACGATAAAAAAAATATGAAAAACTAATTTTCCTCCATTGGAATCCACAGCCTGCTGAGTTTACAGTCACATACTTCTGCCTCTGCGCTGCGATCTGCGACTAATTTCTATAAATATACAAAACATTTATATTTTCAGCTTCACGCTGTATCCCGCGGAAGGCAGGATAAGTCGAGAGAACTAGGAAACCTAGTGTTAAGACACTCCGGTACCCATAATCACCCAACTGGCTAATATGTGCTTCCAACAAGGAATATTTCCACCAGCATTGAAGCAAGCAATAATAACACCGGTGTACAAGAGTGGCGATAGAGAAGACGTGTTTATTATCGGCCTACCTCACTGCTATATCGAAGGTCCTTGAAAAACTAATTAATAAAACACTTATTGATTATCTTCAGAAGTTCAACCTACTTTCGTACTCTCAATATGGCTTCAGACAAGGACTTTCTACTGAAGACGCCGTAATATTATTTTCCACTTATATAGTTAATAAAGTTGACAAAGGTAATAAAGGCATAACAGTGTTTCTTGACCTAAAAAAAGCATTTAACACGGTATCTGTCCCCATTCTTGTACGCAGGTTGGAAAACTTTGGTATCAGAGGACCAACGCTTGCACTGTTAACTGACTTTCTTAGGGAACGCAAACAAGCTGTTAAAATAGGTCAATATGTCAGTGATCGATCCGAAGTGACGTACAGCGTCCCGCAAAGCAGTGTCCTAGGCCCGACTTTGTTTTTAATTTACATAAATAGTTTCTGTACTATGACTATAGACCAAGGAAAGATATACTCTTATGCGAATGACACGGCTATAGTGTTTACGGGAGGAACATGTGAAATGGTGCGTCAATCCACAGAATTAGGACTTAAAATATAGCTAGCTGATTGAGAAGTAACTTATTAACATAAGTGTTAAGATGTTAATAAAACTAACTATTATATATCTACTTCACTAAATACAATAGCATTCAACCTACTGCCGATTTTAAAATAAAAATGCACACCTGTAACCTAAAAAGAGACTGCTCATGTAGTGTCTTAAACAAAGTCCATCACACTAAATACTTAGGTGTGGTATTTGACAAAAGAATGTCATGGCATAAGCACCTTGAACTTGTAATGGTTATGATTCGACAGCTAATATGGAAATTCAAAACTTTAAGACAAATAGCCGACAAAAATCTTTTAAAACAAATATATACAACGGTGTCAATTTTAACATACTGTATTCCTGCGTCGGGGGTTGCCACCAAAACAAAGCTCCTCGAACTCGAGAGGGTTCAAAGAACATTATCTTTTAGATATCCAACTACGAAACTTTATGCTTCTAGTGGTCTTCTTTCTGTCAGGCAATTGTATATTCGGTGTTCTGTACTTAGAATACACCAATCCCTAAAATATGATGCTAGCAAGTTTGCAAGTTTATCTAAGAGGCGCAAACACACTGTTGTTGCAGTAGAAACAACTAGGTCAGCTTTTGCAAGTAGACAATTCCGGTGCCAATCGGCTAAAATCTACAATAAAATAAATAAGATGCTAAATATATATCCCAAATTTAAACATGAATATAAAAAAATACTATCTAACACCATCAAATTATGGAGCTATATTGAAACAGAGACCATGTGCCGCTAACTAAGGAATTACAGTATCTCAAAATACTCTCACCTATCAATACAGGCACACACACGCACAGAAACACACACCCACACATACATGCGCGCACGCACGCACGCACGCACTCTCACACACACACCCTTAACTTATGCATTTTTTAATGCATAAGTTAAGGGTGTCTCTACGTAGAGCTTCAGTCGTACAGTAGCCGCCTTGAGGATAGCGTCTCGCTCGCGAGGTTGTGTATTGATATCGTAAGGTTTTTGTGAGTGTTTTATTCCGTTTAAAAGGATGCATTTGGATGAAATTAAATAAAATAAAAGGTATTTATTTTTTTGTTTTTAAACTTACATATGTCATAGATTTGGTAGATTTTATATTTTCATTTAGTTTTCTAAGGTAAAGGTAAAGAAATATTAATTATTTATTTAAAAAATCGCAAATTATATCTTTGACAGTAAAACATACTATGGTAATAATGTGTTTTTAAATTTTAATTTCTTATAAGAAAAGTATATATTTCCTTAAAAAACAAAAATATTTAGTTAAAATTAAATTTTATAATTTCATGATCTATTAAATATTTCTTAATATTTCTTAATATTAAAAAGAAAGATGGTCTAATTGAGTATAAAATATAGGTCGCTCAAGTTTTTTTTTTTTTTTGATGTGAAAACAAAGAATTTAAACTAAAAATGATCTACTACTTTCCAAATAGAAATAAAGAATATTTTTTTTTAATTTTACTTTCACAAAAGTATAATGTTTAATCCATCACTCCGTTCAAATGAAGTACAAATAAACTCTTTCCGTTTACACGCGTTCGTTGAATGTTGTTAAAAGTGTCAATTAAAGCTCTCTTTTATATAAAATGTTTGAATTTTATCTGTGATATTTTTCTTTTATAGAAAGTGTTAATAGTAGATTATTATAATGTGAGGATGGTAAATGTAATTTTTATTAGTTTGATTTAGGGAAATGATTATTCTCATTTCCTCGCTCTTATGAAAGGAGAAAGTACGGAGTTAAGTTTTACCGATCAACATGTGTCATCTTGTAGTAATATTTGAGTTTTTTTCCTTATTCATTATTTAATTTTATTCAAAATACCTTTAGGTAATCGTAAAAAAACATATAAAAAAACCAAATTCTATTGCTTTTGAGAAATATATACAAATTTTCTTGACGTTTATTTCACTAAACTTAAATCTGTGCCGATTCTTGTTCTCAATGAAACTGTGTAAGAGGTGCACTGGTACAGAGTTCGAATAGAAACGCGATATTTTCAGATTCGATTTCCATTCATGTAATAATTAAATATGAATTGATTTCAAATCACCGTTCCAGAAAAGAAAATGCGGTCCAAAAAAACCACACGACATGCAATATTTTGGACAATTAGGCCACAGCAAGGAATACTTTTATAGTTATTTTCTTTTATTATTTTTTTGATTAAAGGCACAAGCATGTGACTTTAAACGCGGTTTAGGTTATGGATTCCATCCCCACTCGAAGACATAATATAATATAAGTGGTAATCTTTCAATGTTCCTTAACATAAATTACCATATGATTTGTAGATGTTATCAAAAGCGAAGGATGAAGAGGCAATTCCAGTAGAAAGTAGTCGATTGATAGCTTAATGCTTTTCAGTTAAAATTTCGCTTATATAATCACCCGTCAAACTTTAGATAAGTGATTTAGCAGGATATTTGTATTTTTCTATTAGTGTGAGAAGCTAGTGTTAACATATTTAGTTCACCGCACATTGCACAACTCAACGGCATGCTTTTATACCAGAGAGAGGAAAATAGAAAAAGGCATTTCTACAAACGGGAATCGAAGCTACAATCGTCGATTTTACATTCAGACGCTATAATAATTTAAATATAAGTTTCCTTCATTCATAGAATTCTTGGGAGAAACGCAAGTCAATGTGCGGTTGCATCAATTGCTACGATAATGGAGATAGTATTAATATTTATGAATGAATATATGCATTTATGTACGTATGTATGAATCAATATGTTTGAGTATAACACAATATTGAGATAGTGAATGGATCGTTTTATTGACATGGTTCAGTCAAATAGCGGCGGAAATTAAGATACAGTGTCAAGATCAGGTTCCGTGGGTTCCCTGTTATGTTAAATCTATAACATTAATATGTCCGAATGTACAGTATGGTGGTGAGTTATATAAAATTTTGCTGAATATTATTAACTAAATAAACACGAAGGTACATTATTCAATTTTGGCTTGGAGAAATAATTTAATATTGTTAAATATTTTATATAGAAACTATAACACTGTCGTAGCACAGTAGAAAGAGCGCCACTATAAACGCGTCAATTTGTGGGTTCACCATTCGAAGAAATAAAATTTAATATTTTCGACTTTTCTCTTAGATAAACAATGCACATCGTACTGTTTCGCTACTCAACACGCAATGCCTTAGTTTCGGCGGGAAGGGGGAATGAGAATGTCCTTATACAACGTTTCTAAGTTCCTTCTACCGTACTGCCATATGCATGAAGCTGAAAAAAAGGAAAATACTGCGCTTAGATCCACCACATAACCTTTTCGTTGATCGCGTAAACCATATATATTTTCTAAGCAAGTGAGTGAAATATAAAAGCGCTAAGATAAACAAAAAGAAACATATTTTACAACTTCTCTTTAAAGTAAACAGTGTCTAGATACTTCTCAACTGTACCCTCAAGTAAATTTCCAAGGCGTCTGACTTAAAATGTTTTTAATATTAAATTTTAGTGGTACTTAAATGTGTTTTCTGTAGAACTTTTCTTATTTTATAGTTTATGGTGTACTTGAGTAAGTTCAAAAAGTGTACTTGAATAAGTTCATCATAACATTTTCATATCATTTTTTCTATAAACGCTGAACTTCATAAGCTTTATTAATTAAATTATTCAGCAAAATTTTGTTTAAATGAAAGGGTTAAAAATCGTGAATATCGATATTCATCGAGCCCGACATTGCTGATATGTGAGAATCGATGTTTTGGCGTACGAGTAATTGGTCTGATGCGAACTAATGGCGCGGTGACCTGGGGCTTTTAGCTTTTATACTTAGACCGTCTTGTTAGGAATATTGTATTATTTATAGAAGAAAATAAGGTATTTTTTATTTGTTCTTGTATTTTTTGTTCAGACCTGTCGTGGCACAAGTGTGACTGTAAAGGACAGGTTGTGGATTCGATTCCTAAGCGAGAAAGGGAAAAAATTAAGATTGTCATATCTTCTATCTGTTAATAAGGTAAAAGAGCGGAGTTGACTTTCACCACTCAGCACGCAATGTCTCAAAGTTGGCAGAAAGTGGGGAACGGAAGTTGAATTAAGTGTCTAAGCACTAGGTTCTTCAGTTCCTTCTGCCTACCCTGCCATGTGCGGGATTTAGCGTGGAGCTGAAGCTTATTATATTTTTTTAAAATTTGTTTATACAAATATATAAAATCTACCTATAACTAACTCTTCATTTAGAGCTAGGGTACCATTACCAAAATTCATCTATAAGGAAAACGTGAATTACCTTCGTCTCAGCAGACCCTACGACAGATGCGACTCCACTTTGCTAATCTGCCAAATACTTATTGCTTTTTATAAAACTTGGAAGATAACACCCTAAATTCATTACGATATATAATGATTATAATAATGTACTTTTTTCTTATTTTTTTTTCAGCTTCATATGGCAGGGTAGGCAGAGGGAACTTGTGAACCTATTGGTTAAGACACTCCGTTGCTTTACATGTTGAGTGGTGGAACTTGATAATGCCCCTTGCCTTGTTACTAGAAATAAAATACTAAATATTTCATTTCGTTAAATACTAAATATTTCATTTGAAAATATTAAATAATTCACCTCATCGAGTTGGGACTGAATCCTTAACCTGTCGC
>DWMZ01000774.1:0-19626 GCA_018249855.1 Eueides tales michaeli
AAGGAAGAACCGTTGAATTAAGCTGAACGTATTTTTACAACACAAATATTTTTTATTATTTCCAGAAAAAGACGGGGTTGCATGTCTTGATGTAAAATAAAGTATAGAATTATATATTAGTTATGTTATAGGTATTTTAATTATGGTATATAATTTAGATCAGTGAAAGGTAATGTTGTGTTATATCTTTGATTTTCCATATTAGATTATGACAACGTAAAAACAGCAAGTTGTGAGTTTGATCCCATTCGAGGAAATAAAATATCAGTGTAATAGTAAATGATTGCCGTAATCATAAATTGGCTTTTTACTTATTTTAAAATGTTAATCCACAAGAAGAAAAAATAATATTTATTTAGACAACGTAAAAAAATGGTTATACGTTTTCTAAATAAGTATAATTTAGTCTGATAAAATTTTCATCAGTATCGTAGTTTCAAAAACGAAGATAACGAAGGACAGATTACTTATAAAAAGCAAAATTGAAGTACCTTATACCTAAATCAACATCGCAATATTTATTTCATTTTATTTAAATAGGGTTCGCCAGCAGTTGTTACGATGATACACTTTAGTATCATTGTAACAACTGCTGGCGAAAAATTAATCACATACAATACAAAAATTTATGTAATTGTAAAACAATATGAAGGTAAACACAGCATGCAATTATATAATTGTAATAATTAAAACTATAAATTTACATTTATATTTTTCGAGTACAATGACGTGAACACGTGAGTTGGTAGAAAATGTTGTCTACTTGATAATTGCTAAAAAAAAGTATTATGTAATCTACTTAAAGAATCATGGAAAACATCAGTAATTATACAATAATTGTTCTGCAGTTTATTCAAACGAGGAATTGTCAAATTTGAACTGAGTACAGTGCGACAAAATGGAATGGATACTGGTGTTATTTTTAATCTAGGACAGCAACGAGGTATTCCAAAGTTAAAGCTACTTACCAGTTGAGGAGTCAATATAGTTGTTAAACATCTTATAAATAAAACGAGCGTCTAGTAATATTCTACGATTGTCCAGTGACATTATTATAAAATATTTTAATCTCTACTTATATGAAATTAAATACTAAATTTAAAAACGTATAAAAAATCGAACGAAGCAGGATTTGAACCCGCGCTTCTTGGAATCCGTCCAAGTGCGTCTAACTTTCCTAAGTGTGGAATAAAAATAATAAAAATATAAAATTAATTTATTAACCTTTCCTGCTGAAAATGGTAAGTTCCACAGTTACATAAAGCACTTTTGAAGATGCTCCAGTCTTAAAATATGTGTTGCATAATGTGGTCGCCATACTATACTATCATATTCTAAAATGCTTCTTACTAGACTATTATTTATATGTCTACATTATAATTGCACCATTCAAGGAGACAGTCAATATCACCCTGAAGTAAAAACATTGATTCTTCTAATGTTCCTACGGTTCTAATAATTTTCAGATTATCTGCAAATATATAAGAATTTTGAAAGCACAATATAAAATCATTTAAAAAAAATATATTAAAAAGTAAAGGACCCAAATGGGAACCATGTGGTACTCCCGATAAGATTACTTGATTACTTGATTTATATACATTCAATAAAACATAAAAAGAACGTTCTTTTAAGTGTGATGATAGCCACTTTAAAATAACGTCTATAAAACCATAGGCGGCCAGTTTTTTTAATAAGATATCGTGTGGCACACGATCAAAAGCTTTGTTTAAATCAATATAAATTGCATCCATTTGTAATCCTCTATCAATCAGTGGAAGTAACTAGATTTAAGACAATTGATCTACCTTTTATCATTCTTTAAATTGAATTAATAATAGTACAGATAACATCGTCAAATATTTTAGCAAAATGTGACAGTATAGATAAAGGTCGGTAGTGTTTGATCATTGTTTCATATTCTTGCTTGTGAACAGGAATGACTTAAGCGAAGTATTATAACAAAAATTATGAAGTATTATAGCAAAAATTATTTAACAAAAATCAACAACAACAACTAAAAGAATGGGAAATCAAAAGGAAATAAATTTTGAAACACAAATATGAGAGTAAATAAAAGTAGCGGTGTTATTCACATGTACGCCGCGAGATTAAAGCGTGGCTGAAGGCTGATTGATTCAGGTTTTTAATAACACAGAAACAAACCCCTTCGAAATAAAATATTTGCATATTTTAACCGGAACCTGCGAAACATAATTGTTAATTTTATGAACCGTTATTGGTCGTAGCTTCCTTCCTGCATTATCAATTTTAAATATAATATTTTTATTAAGAATACTCGGATATGGTTGGTTTAAACAACGCATATATTAAACCGTTGCCTAAAATAATCAGAATATAAAGTCTTGGATTAGGTTAAAATGAAGCCAAAGACTTGAAATTAATAATCATATTTTTTTTCAGCTTTACGCTATGCACAATGGTGCACATGACACGCAGAGGGAATTTGAGAACCTAGTGTTAAGATACTCCCTTGCGTTCCCCACTTTCCGCCGAATTTGATAGACATTGCGTGTTTAGTGGCGGAACTCAACGCCGTGCTTTGTCATGTTATCTGAGCGAAAAAATGAAAATATCACACATTGAAAACATTAATAATTTTATTAATAATTAAATAAAATTGAAAATATAATTTGAATAGTTAAATAATATCAGTAATAAAATAATTACTATTTAAATCATTGTTATGTTAAATCGCTGAAAACTGTATATACATATAATCAAATATCAATACCTAACAATAAACCTTCCCCAAAAATAATTTTGGGAAAGTTTCGAACAAAAAAGCTAGCCAGTTACTTATCATGGCAAATTGCTAATGCAACAGCTTATGCATTTTACTAAAACATAGCTAAGAACCACCGTAATGGACAAAGCTTCCGATTAAAAATCACCGCACTTCATTTGGTTGATTAATTCAGAAGCTATGGTGCCACAGACAAAGCTGCCACAGACTAACTTATAACATCCCTTTTCAAGCTTTGCATTAAGAGTTAATGAATATATTAATACATGTCATACCTAAATATTATCAAATACCTGTTCTAAAAAAAGTATTTCTTATAGAAAATGTCATTACTTAAAAGGTCTATCTTTGCATAAACGTACCAAATAACATAAATAAACGCTTATGAATGACTTAGCTCTATTTTCTTTTTAATTTATAATAATTCAGCTCTGGCGACGAGAGAAAGTAAGATAAATTTACAATTTTATAATTTCATTGCGAAGGTTTCAGTAATAAATAGACTTTTCGGTTATTCCCGTACAATTTATGAACAAATATCGCGTAAGCTGTTTATGTGGATAATATGAGAACGTGACATATTTATGAGAAGCTTTTCAAATATTATTTTAGCATTTGTCATTTATTTCGCTAATAGGAACTTTTAAAAGATTAATTGGGAGGGTAGTCATGTATATTTTCTTACTATAATGGTTCTGAGTTCGATCCTCACTCAGGGAAATGAGGTGTTTTCGGTGTTTTGTAACAATACAAAGAACGGCGTTGAATCCCATCTATTAAAATGTAATATTTCAAAAAATTATGCGGTGGATGGGAAACGGAGTGTCTTAACATTAGTCTCCTATGCGTATCCCGCTATTATTTATTATGGTATGTTATAATAAGTATATAGTTAAAATATGTACATATCCTGCTAAATGAAAAGTTAAAATACTAGTATATCCATATTCTGTTAAATATTATAAGCGTATTAATGGTTTTAGCTACAGAATATATAATTTAAAGAGGATACCTTTCTTAATAGAAAACCGTTTCGCGCACTTTAATTTAAGTTTATTTAATGGGCACTCGAATTCCTTTATAATAAAAACAAAATTCTTATTCAACCATAATCACAAATTCCAAATGAAATTTCAATAGATGAACATTCTCTGATATTTCATATTACCACAACTCCAGACTCCAGTACAACATGGTACATCTTGAAACTTGTATCAAATGGAACAGAGATTTCAATAAAGCCGGTCAGTCTACTAATAGCGACGAGGCTGGTACGTGCGACTGCGGCAAATTGCTTTCGGTGTTTGATAGCAATTTACCGTTATTACTACTGTGTCTTGTCTCCACATACACAAACATACACACATTTAGTATACATACCATTGTGTATACGTATCCATTTAAGTATTGAACTACTAGTAATCTTCATGACGACTTTTTTTATTCCCTTCCTTCTCTAGTAGAGAAGACAAATCAGGGCGTACCTTAACGCCCTGATTTGTGGCACAGTGGCACAAGCGTGTAACGACAGTCAAAACGACAAGTTTGGGTTCGATCCACACTAGAAGAAACTAAATATATAATATTCTTAAGCTTAATATAAAAAATGACAGTTTTTCGCTAAGAAATGAAAACATTAAATATTTTAATTGAAAATATTAAATAGTCCATATCCTCGTTGAGTGGGGATCGGACCCACATGCCTCTGCATCACGACAAGCCTTAATTATCGCATACCACAAGTAAGATTACAAACATACGAGTATATAACAACATACATCGCGCCAGAATGATCATTAATGTAATTCGATAGTAATCAAGTGGAAACAATTAAAGGAGCAACGACGTTAATGTCACAGTCGAATGTCTTTGCAACTTTTTAAATTACAATCTGAAATTATATAATTTGTGAAATGTATGTGATTTTATGAATTGCTTTTTACTTGGAATATATTTTTGGGTGGTTTTTATTCTTGTCTTATTTTAATTGGTTGATCGGTTGTGGTTTAAGGGCACAAGCCTGCGAATGTAAACGCGATAGGTTGTTAGTTCGATTCTGACACGTGGAAATGAGGTACATATTTTATCTTTTCATTTTCTCATTGTAGTAACAAAGTAAAACATAGCAATGATTCGAAAATGAGCTAGAATATGGCAAATGGAAATGCCTTAATGAAAATGGAATGTGTTGTTGATCTAGTCGTTTGGAAAAACGATTCAGTCTTTAGGTGCGGGTTTTCTTTTCTGCTTTTCGCCGAATTTGAAGTTTTTAGTAAACTAGGCCACCAGAATAGGAAATCTATAAAGCTTCACGCTGTATCCCGGCAGTGTAGGCAGAGGGAACTTGGGAACCTAATGTAAAGACACTCCGTTCCACTTCCGTTCTCCACTTTCCGTCTAATTTTAGTAGGAGAGCTAGTGAACCATCCGAGTAACGGTATGCCTGTAAGGCTAGAAATTCTTATAGTGATGAGTCATAGCATAGATGTACAAAATCGTATAAAAGTTTCGAGCTTACAGCGACAAGTTTTTTTTTATTTTTTTTACACTTATAAACAGATAGGGGTTGATAACGTGCAGGGCTGATGTTTGCCAGGCGATGGTTACCGTACTTAGCATGGTATGACTCATCACTATAAGAATTTCTAGTCTTACAGGCATATCGTTACTCGGATGGTCCACTAGCTCTTGGACCATTTGAGGCATTGCGTGTTGAGTGGCGGAACTCAACGCCGCGCTTTTGCCTTATTACCAGAGCGAATAAATGAAACCATAAATATTTCATTTCCTCGATGAAAATATTTCATTTCCTCGATGAAAATATTTCATTTCCTCCTTCCAGTGGGTATCGAACTCACAACCTGTCGGTTACAGTCTCACGCTTGTACCGCTGCGCCACGACGGATCTAAACACGACGACAACAGGAAATCTATCTAATTAGAAGTATAAATAATGTGTAGTCGTGTTTTTAAACCATATTTTATTTATATAAACATACTTCATATATATCAAGCAATAAGTGAAGGATATCTAGAGCACAAATTGATATTGTCTTATAAATCACTTCATTACTAACTTTCATATTTGTGAAAAAATATTTTGGTTTCTATTTACTTTAAAAAATATACTTTTCAAAATTAAACCTCAAGTCAAATTTGAATGCACAATCGTCGGCAATTTAATATTTATGTATACTTTTATATTAATATTATAAAGCTAAGGAGTTTGTCTATAGTTTGTATTTCATGTTGCTTAGATTGAGTGAGTGTGTTGAGTGGCGGAACTAAACGCCGCGATTTGCCTGGTTTTCAGGGTGATTGAACATTAAACCCACAATATGTCGCATTTTCTATACTATATATATATATATATATATATATATATATATATATATATATATATATATATATATATATATATATATATATATATATACATGCCACTTCGGTCTAGCAATCTTATTTTAGAGTTCATAAAACCATCGCCCTGTTACTCGTCCCTCTTTAATTCGAAGAAGATAACGACAGTCTTATAAGACTGTCATTATCTTCTTTGTTATTGTCCAGCTTCGTTCGTAAATAAAATCAAGGAAAGAAATTACACTCATTCCAAAGACAAACGTAAAACAAAAATTAGAATTTTTTAAATTGTTTTTCCTTGATATTATAATGTAGTTTATTTCTAGAGGCCTGTCGTGGCGTAGAGGCACGACCAACGTTATGGGTTCGATCACAACACTAAAAAATAGAAATATTTAATATTTTTAATTTAAATAAGTAAATTTATCGCTTTGCTTTGGTAATAAGGCAAAATGCGGCGTCAAGTTTCGCCACCTAACACCCAGTGCGTCAAATTCGGGAGAAAGTGGAAAACGGAACGTAGTTTCTTAACTTTTAAGTTCCCAAGTTTACTCATTATTCTTATTTTTGTTTAACACTTGGCTCATCTGTGATTCTATCGTATATTACGTATGTTAATAAAAGATTATTCAATATCAGCACAAAAATTCTTTGATCCCAAATACTCAAAGTAAAAGTATTACAAAAAGCTGATACAAACCATTTATGACGAAACAAGCTCGTAAAGTAAAACTTGTCAAGTGCAAACACCAACAAAGAGTGCAAACAGACAAATCTCAAGGAAACATGAAAAAACAATGGTTCCTGCGGAAATGATAAATAAAAGGGATGATTTATATCATGAGACGAATAAGGGTTCGTACCTGAATATAAATGTGTATCGCTATAGACAAGACATTCTGTGTAAGAAGATATTCTGTATGCTGATATGGCATTATCAGCATACAGAATGTCTTCTTAGTACCATGTTGTGATACAAGAATTTGAATATTGGTAAATAAGGTCCTTTACACATTTGTATACTTTTTTCAGCTTCACACTGTATCCTGCACATAGCATGGTAGGTAAAGGGAACTTGGGTAAGTTAAGTGTTAAGAGACTACGGCCTCATGAGAACTCAGTTTCATCAATAAGTAACGTACGTCTCAAAAATTGAAACGCTTATATAGAATAAAAACATTATTCGCTTAAAGAATAATAAATGAATATAACACACATATAATTCTCTTCCCATTTCCCGAAATTTATTCAAAATATCAAAGAATATTATTATATGTATTTTTAGTATTTTATGCCTTTTTGGAGTGATCAATGAGACGGAGATTTCCACTGAAGTATAATTAATTTCAAAGAACTGTAGACCTATGTGATATTTATTGTACATTTTTAACATATTATATTTATTTGTAGAAAAATAAACGAAATGTAAAATGGAAATTGAAACTCAGGCAGTTTTATAAAAAATAGATTGAGTTTGGATTTCTTTTTAGATTTTATTATGATTTTGTTGTCACACTGTAGAGAAATACGATACTACGGAATACCTGATACCTAATACCTTATACGATACTACAAAATACTTGGGGCCTGTCGTGGCGCAGCGGCACAAGCGTGTGACAGTAACCGACAGGTTCTGGGTTCGACTCCCAGTCGAGGAAATGAAATATTTAATATTTTCCATTTAAATATTTAATGTTTAATTTCTTTGCTCTGGTAATAAGGCAAAGCGCGACCTCAAATTCGGCGGAAAGTGGGGAACGAAAGTGGAACGGAGTGTCTTAACACTAGGTTCCCGGGTTCTCTCTCCCTAAAAAAAACGTTTGTGTAACAGACAGACAGGTCCAATATAAGTGTGATTTTCAAATGGAAAGCCTTGTTTACGGCGGTCATAGCTATGTTTTATGCAAATCGGATTTACCAATAATAAATATTAAAATAAAATCAATATAAAGTGAATAAAGCTTACTAAATATGCTTACGCAATAATTTTTTAATTGTAGGATAGTGGTTACTGATCGAGTGAGCTTTCGCGTAAGGCCGTGAGGTCTTATATGAAGACGTAAGGTTTTACGTATGGAAGTGAGATCACATCAGTGGACGTGTGTGGATGTGAAATGGACTATGTGAAAGTGTATACATGTGTATTTTCACAGATAAAATGTGTATGTATTTCTTCTTCTTATACACACACAATCACATATAAGTATATTGGTATATAACATAAATATGTGCCTACCCCGCGAGAGTATGTGCATTTTTATATGTGTATATGTTTCACACTATCTCCTCCCTTTTTAGTGTAATGTAACATGGCTTTTGGGTTTTTGATTTAATTTAAAATTAATATATTCTTATTCCATAATCATCGTCTTTTTTGTTATTTTTTTCAACTTCAAGCTGCATCCCGCGCATGGTAGGGAAGGCAAATAGAATCTGGAAACTTAATATTGAGAAACATCCTTCCCTATTATTATGTTTATAAAAATATTGTAAGAACAGATTGACGCTTCATTTACATAGCAGAGTAGGCAATAGGAACCAAGTGTTAAGACACTCCAGTTCTTATTTCCTGCTCAATTTTTGTGCAGCAAGTCATACTAAACCCTAGAAGCCTTATCTACTTTGGACGTACACAAAGCCTTAATAAACGTCACAGAGGCGTACACTTATAAATTAGTATCTGTTTGCAAAAATAGCAACACCACATCAACCTTGTGCTCGCCACACACAGATTTTTTTACATTTAAAACACACTTCTGTTGACATTCTCCATTTTTGATAGGAACAAAATGCGCAGTATTTACGTTTTTTTGGCTCGGGTTCTTCTTCTCGATTTTCATTATTTTAATCAGTAGGTTTTACGAGAATTTGGCTTATATTTTCTCGTAAAGACAGATGAAAGAAGTCTCTTCTCCATCCAAAGCGTGACCAAATCTATGCTGAGTTGCTTCATGTATTTTCTTCTATTCAATGGTATTTTTATAATAAAAAAATCATCTGTTATGATAAATTAAGAGTTTTCTCAGGATCAAAACTATTTTTGCACATGCTAGCTGGACCGCGAAAGGTGAAGACTACGAGTATATTCATAGGAGTTCTGTGAGTTGTTTGAGCTTTGACATTTGACCAAATGTGTCCATTCTAACCTCGAAGAGTAGTACCTACCACGAACTCGATAAATTCATGCAGGTGATGAAACACGATCAACACCATTTTCGTCTTTGTCTGGTTATCCTCAACTTCGGAATCTGAATCTTTCAAAGAAGGATTATCTTCCTCGTTTAAAATTGCAATAATGTCATTTTTGTATAAACTTTAAACTGTGACATATTTATACCTGAAACAACGCCGAAAATAGTAATAAAATACACAAAAAACAAACAAAATAATGTCACCCACACCTAGTTAAAAGATACACAAAGCCTTAACATACGTCGTGCAAGCGTACTACACTTCGATAAAATAAAAGTGGCGGGACTTACCTTAACAGTACAGGCACCAACCGCGAGCTCTCGTTGGCAAAAGAGCACAACGCGCTAGCTTCGACCATTAAAAAAAGACCAACGATATTTGGTTTCGTCTACGCCTCGCAGGCGTAGATTAGGCTTCTAGGGTTAATACTATGAAGGGGAAATTATTCATTCATGCCTCCGAGGGGTATCGAATTCACAGCCATCACGTCTTCAGATAGAAGTGGCACCACGATGGCAAAAAAAAATATAATAAAATAATACCAACTTATTCATTAAGTAATAATTCTACACGTACCTGACATTGAGATAGAAATATTAAGGATTGTATATAGGATAGTTTGTATTGTACATTTTGTATTCTTCTTATATCATCTCATTAATTATAATTTGAGATAGAATATTTGGATCACTGTATGATATATGTACTCGTATGTTGACACACAAATATTTTGTTCGTGTACAAAATGTGTTCTAATTAAATTAGCGTTGTGTAAATATTCCTGAAGATTAAAATTTTATTTTTGATGTGTATAAACGAAAAGCTTACATTTTAGTCTTGGAACTGAGTAATATATATATATATATATATATATATATATATATATATATATATACCACGAGTGTCATGTAATTCCATAGTAATCAAGTGGAACAATTAAGCGAGCAACGACGTTAATGTCACAGTCGAATGTCTTTGCAACTTTTAAATTACAATCTGAAATCGTTATTGTATAAGTTGTGAAGTGTATGTGATTTTATAAATTGCTTGTATTTATTTTTTACTTGAAATATAATTTTGGGTGGATTTTATTTTATTTTAAATAGTTAGGCCAGTTGCACATGTGTAGGACTGTAAAGGCGAGATTGTTGGTTCGATTCGCACATGAGGAAATGATGTACGTATATTCCTATTTCCGTATTCTAGTAATAAGGCAAAAGCGCGTCGTTTAACTCTGCTATCCAATACGCAATGCTATGGAAATGAGATAAAAAGCAGCAAATGGAAGTGTGTTAATGAGAACAATACTCTGTTCTCATAACTCAAACAAGAACTCCATTCCTTTTAGAGTAAGTCCGTTCCACACTTTCCGGTTAGCTCTGGAGAAATTTCGTGTTGAGTGGTGAAACTATACGATGCATATTGCCTTGCCCTGAGCGAAAATTTGAAATATTTCATTTCTTCATGAGCATCGAACTCATTATTTATCGCATTTACTTTCACACATGCTTAGCTAATATGTACAATTTTTTTTTAGAGTGCATAAAATCATCACCCCGTTACTCGTTCCCCTTTAATCTTATAAGACTTTCGTTATCTTCTTTGTTATTGCCCAGTTTCTTTAACAATATCTAAATATAATAAATGAAAAAAAATTACACCCATTCCAGAGACAAACGTAAAAGAAAAATTAAAATGTTTAAACTTATGTTTCCTTTATGTTATAATCCTTTATGTTTGCTCTGGTAACAAGGCAAAGAACGGCGTTGAGTTTCGCCACTACCAGTGTCTCAAATTCGGCGGAAAGTGGAGAACAGAACGCGGTGTCTTAACACTAAGTTCCCAAATTTCCTACTTATTCTTATTTGTGTTGAATATTTGGCTCTTCTGTGATTCTATCGTACATTATGTATAAAAATAAAAGATTATTCAATATTAGCACAAACATTCTTTGATCCCAAATCCTCAAAGCAAAAGTATTATAAAAATCTGACATAAACCGTTTATGACGAAACAAGCTCGTGGAGTAAAACTTGTGAAGTGCAAACAACAACAAACAGTGCAAACAGACAAATCTCAAGGAATCATGAAAAAACACTGGTTATTGCGGAAATTATAAATAAAAGGGATGATTTATATCTTGAGACGAATAAGGGTTCGTACCTGAATATAATGAATATGAATTATAAGGCATTAGCAGCATACGGGAAGTATATATATATATATATACATATATATATATATATATATATATATATATATATATATATATATATATATATATATATATATATATATATATATATATATATATATATATATATATATATATATATTATGTTGTTGTATACTAGTATGTTTGAAATTTTACATATTTGAGCCTGTCGTGGTGCAGGGACGTAGTTATAAACGCGGCAGGTTGTGAGTTTAGTCCACACTCGAGGAAATTAAATATTCTCTGCAAGCTGTGCAAGGCGCGGCGTTAAAGTTCCGCCACTCAACACACAATGCCTCAAATTCGACGGATTCCCAAATTCCCTTTGCCCAACCAGCCATGTGTGGTATACAGCCTATAGCTGTGTTATGCGATTGTTTTTAGTTCGACTCCATTTTCATGACTCCATCAGGCTTTTTATGTGTTGTATTATTATAAAATATCATTTTTAAGGACCCTGTTGTCCTATTATTGATATAATGTTACGCCTTAATTTTGTCTATACAAAAAATCCGCCACACACCTTACTTATAGTTTAATCTTTAAATAAAATTCTACAATTTCCGCTCCTCTCTACATTTTTCTAACTCTCTTAAACATAATCAAACCAATCTATAGTCCTATCAAACAATAATCACTCACCATAAACATTCTAGTGTGTTAAAACAACAGTCTCATCTAATATCCTCTACTCGACCATACATACACACTCGTATGTATACTAAATGTATGTTTGTGTATGTGGAGACAAGACACAGTAGTAATAATGGTAAATTGCTATCAAACACCGAAAGCAATTTGCCGCAGTCGCACGTCCCAGCCTCGTCGCTATTAGTGGACTGACCGGCTTTATTGAAATCTCTGTTCCATTTGATACAACTTTCAAGATGTACCATGTTGTACTGCAGTTGTGGTAATATGAAATATTAGAGAGTGTTCGTGTATTGAAATTTCATTTTGATATTGTGATTGTATTTGAATATGAAGTTTGCTTTTTAACATTTCGTCTGAGTGCCCTTTAAATAAACTATAATTTTGTAATTATGTGGGTTGGTTTATATTAAGAAGACTATCCTCTTAAGACTATATATTTTGTAACACCAGCAATAAATAAGTTTGAGATCATTTTAACTTAATATGAATATATTTTACAGCCACCACAGTCAGAAATATACATGACTACTCTCCCAATTAATCTTTTAAATGTTCCTATTGGCGACATAAATGACAAATGCTATAATAGTATTTGAAAAGCTTCTCATAAATCCGTTACGTTCTCATATTATCCACATAAACAGCTTACGCGATATCTGTTCATAAATTGTACGGGAATAACCGAAAATTCTATTTATTCCTGAAACCTTTTCTACGAAATTATAAAACTGTAAATTTATCTTACTTTCTTAAATTATTATAGTTTAAAAAGAAAGTAGAGCTAAGTCATTCATATGCGATAATGTATGCATTTGGAATGCTTATGCGAAGAGAGACCATTAAGATTAAAATTTCGATAACTTGGTGAGAACGAATGGCTTAGTTGGTCAAAGCGCTCGGACGGTTTCCAAGAGGCGCGGCTTCAAATCCTGGTTCAATATTTGTATACATTTTTAAATTTAGTATTTGATCTGTCTGTCTGTGTGTCTGTGCCACCGTAACTCCTGAATGAATCAACCAATTTGAGTGCAGAGTTTTTAAACTGGAAACCTTGTCCATCACGGTGGTTCTTGGCTATATTTTATTAAAAACATTAACAGTTTAAGATCAACAAGCACTTTGACAAAATAAGGAAGTGATATTTTTATTTAGAAGTTTTCCAAATTTTTTGATTAGGTATGCTGATGCTATGCAAATTGTACACACCCATTTAACATAGTAATGATTTAAGTAATTGTTATTTTAACTTGAAATTAATATTTTCAATTTAAATTAATTGATTATTAATTAAAATATTAACCTTTCCAGTATAAATATGTTATATTTTTTATTCCTTCGTTCTGGTAACAAGGCAACACGAAATGCCTCAAACATGTCGTAAAAGGAAATAAACGGAACGGAGTGCCTTAACACTACGTTTTCATGTTCTCTCTGCCTGCCCTGGCATGTGCACCACTGTGTACAACTTGAAGCTGAAAAAAGTCTTTAGCTTAGTGCAATCCAAGACATTCTTTCTATACTGACGATATTAGGAAATTTCGATTGTGCGTTTTTTTTTAAACGAAAATCATACGTTTATCTATCACAAATCCGAATATTGTTGATAAGAATATTATATTTAAAATTGATGATGCCGGAAACAGGCTACGGCCAATAACGGCTTAGAAAATTAACTAATTAACAATTATGTTTTACAGGTTCCGGTGAAATTACACAAATATTTTATTGCGCTTTGAGCAACTAAGCCATTCGTTCTCGTTTTCGAAGCGATTTGGTTTTGCATTTTTAAAACCCTGAACCAATCAGCCTTCAGCCACGCTTTAATCTCGCGGCGTACATGTGAATAACACCGCTACTTTTATTTACTCCCATATTTGTGTCACATAATTCATTTCCATTTGATTTCCCATTTTTTTGGTTGTTGTTTTACGTTATATTGCGGTGTTGATTTACGTGCACCTTACACGTAAATCTTTATTTTTGTTTTTTAAATGTTTAATCTGGTCTTCGTTATATTCGTTATTTTAGGTACATTAGGTACGAAAGAGAGGAAAGCAACGGAATGTTCCCACACAAGGTTCCCAAGTTCCCTCTGCCATGTGCGGGATACAGTGTAAGTCATTCTCTATTACACTTCATATTTTATTTCCTCGAGTGTTATTTCCTGTCGTTTTTACGTTCTCACGCCCCTTCGCTACGACAGGCCTCATAATCTAATATGGGAACATCTAAAACAACATTAAGCTAATCTAAAGTGATTACCATAAGCAGAATATCTATTACATAACTATTATATTATTCTGTACTTTAGTTCACAACAAGCCATGCGACACCGTCTTTTTGTGGGAATAGTAAAAAATATTTTGTATTGTCAAAATACGTTCAGCTTAATTCAACGGTTCTTCCTTATACAATTCAATTTCCTTCACTAGAGCGTGCAGGTATATTTGCATTTCAAATGGAATAAGATATATTTTGTGATGGAGAAAAACAAATTGTAATTTTATAAGCAAAGTGTATTATAAAATATTATTATGTTAAAATTATAAAGAAATGTTTGGGATAAATATTGTTTTTTCGGTGTTGCTGGAGGAAACTTGAAATGCAACTTTTTTTATAATTATTTTATTCGTGTCAAATTTATAAAAATGTATGTACGTAAATAAATCTCTTCTAGAAAATCATAAGAAAAGAGTCTTGATTAATCTGTTTTTTTTCTCTATAAATAGTAATCAAATTTCTAGGTAAAGTCAAGCCAAGTCTAAAGTTCATTACAGCATTTTTTTTGTTAATATAGTTAAATTTTATTTGACTTACATAATTATATATATATAACATCAGTCAACGACCAAGTCACATATAATTATTTGCGTGTCAAGTGGCGGAATTCAACACCGCACGTTGCTTCGTTACTATAGCGACGATATAACGATGTTGAATTTCATATTAGCAACTATTATTTTAATTGAAAAATTATTTAGTGAATTATTTCAGTTTCAAGAGTGAAATATAAACTGTTCATTAACATCAAAAATTTAATTTTAATTATCAGGAATATTTACATGACGAAAATTTAATTAGAACTAACACGAACATATTTGTGTGTCAACATACGATACAGAAATTCTACCTCAAATTATAATTAATGAGTTGATATAAGAAGAATGCAAACTCTGTTCTTTGTATTATCAAAAACACAATCTTCAATTTTTTTATCTCAATATACGGTACGTCTATATTAATTGATTAATAATTAAGTAGGTATTATTTTAATGTATTTATTATTTGCCATCGTAGAACATCATAGTACTTCTATCTGAAAAAAAATTTTTAATTTAATCCTCTCATAGTATTAAGTAGGACTCACAGCAATGAAATTGAGCAGGAAATAGGAGGTGGAGTAAGGACTTCAGCTAGGTTCCTATTGTCTACTCTGCTGAGTGACAAACCGCCATGCCGGTTTTATATTATTTTTTTAACATAAAATAAAAAAAAATCCTGTCGTGGTGTGGCGTGTGTGACTGAGTACGCGTCTAATTATGGATTTTTTTTTATGGAAAGACACGGCAAACGAGCGTACGGGTCACCTGATGGTGAGTGATCACCGCCGCCCACGGCCCCGTATAACACCAGAGGAGCTACAGGTGCGTTGCCGGTCTATAAGGTGTACGGGTACCGGGGCCTGGCATTGCCCAATGCGAAACGCAGTGGTGGTGGTAATAATCCGCTCGAGTCTGCCCATGCTGATACCGTGACTCCCCCACACGTACTTTGATCGCCTCTTACGACACCATCAGTGCCAGGGTGATCCTATTCTAAGCCGGAATCACACGGTTGAATTTCGATGTCACAATTACACATATAATCTCACATCTGCAAGTATGAGACATAACAATTAACAGGTGAGCTTGACTTGCTTTTTGCCGGTTTTATTTAGTTATTTTATTATATACAAATTCTTCGAGTGAAAATCGAGCCTATAGCCCTTTTATATATAGTCATTTTCAAATACCGTATTTTTTTATAAAACAAGATAAGTTCCGCCACTAAACAATGTCAATCAAATTTAGCGGAAAGTGGGAAACGGAAGGGAGTGTCTTAACACTAGGTTCTCAAATTTCCTCGTGTCATGTGCACCATTGTGTATAGCGTAAAGCTGAATGATTATTAATCTCAAGTCTTTGGCTTAATTTTAACTTAATCCAAGACTTTAAATTCTGATTATTTTAGGCAACGGCTTAATATATGCGTTGTTCAAAAAAAAGGTTTCCATGCGCTTATTCATATCCAACCATATCCGAATATTCTTAATAAAAATATTATATTTAAAATTGATAATGCTGGAAACAAGCCACAGCTAATAACGGTTCAGAAAAGTAACTAATTAACAAATATGTTTCATAGGTTACTGTCAAAGTACATAAATATTTTATTTCGAAGGGGTTCGTTTCTGCATTATTAAAAACTTGAACCAATCAACCTTCAAACACGCTTTAATCTCGCGGCGTACATGTGAATAACATCGCTACTTTTATTTACTCTCAAATTTGTGTTTCATAATTTATTTCCTTTTGATTTCCCATTTTTTTGGTTGTTGTTGTTGATTTATATATAACATAATTGCGGTGTTGATTTACGTGTAAGGTACTTTTTTTTTGGTATTTTATTGTATTATTTTGTCTTCGTCATTTTTGTTAGGTACGGCAATTTTATCATGCTAATTTAAACTCATTTAGAAAACGGAAATTATTTTTTTTGTACGTTTTCTAAATAACTATTTTCTTTCCTAAGTGTGAATTAACACTTTAAAATTAGTAAAAGGCTAATTTATGGTTACAATAATCATTTATTAGTACACTTATATTTCATTTCCTCGAGTGGGATCAAATTCACAACTTGTCGTTTTGACTCTCTCACGCGTATGTTCGGCGTTGAGTTCTGCCACTCAACACGCAATGCCTCAACTTCGGCGGTAAGTGTTTGTGTGTGAGTGTCTTAACACTAGGTTCGCAAGTTTCCTCTGCCTATCCTGCTGTGTGCAGGATACAGCGTGAAGCTGAGTGAGTGAGTGAGTATATATTTTCTACTTCTCTATTTCAATATCCGGTACGTGTATTAACTTCATAATTAAGTAGTATGTTTTATTATATTTATTTTTATTAGGCATCGTATCACTTCTTTATGTAAAGGCGACGTCTGTGACTTCGATTTCTTTCAGAGGCAAATTAAACACTTCCTCCTCGTAATATTAAGTAGTACTTAACATACTGAAATTAAGCAGAAAGTAGGGGCTGAATTTTCTTTACACTAGGTTCCTACTGTCTACCTTGCTGTGTGAAAAAGCATAAAGATGTTTTTATGAAATAAAATGACTGTAAACGTTATAGTTTGTGGGTTCGATCCCCAGTCAATGAAAATAAGTATTTATTATTTTCATGCGAAATAATTAATTGTTTTGCCCTAGTACTAAGGAATAGTGCGGCGTTGAGTTCCGCCACTCAAATTTCAACACGTGAATTCGAAAGTGGGGAACGTAATGTCTTATTAATATCGCCCTAGGTTCTCACATTCCCTCTATCTACCATGCCATATGCAGGATACAGCTTATAGTTAAAAAAAATAACACAAAACAACTATATGGCAATAACAATTTACTTATTAATTAACAAAAATAAAATCTCCAAAATTCTTGTTGCATTACATTAAAAAGGGAAGTAGATAGTATGCACCACCACCACATATAACATAAAATAGAACTGGTGTGTGTGTGTGTGCGTGTGTTGTGTGTGTGTGTGTTTGTGTGTGTATGTGTGTGTGTATGCGTGCGTGCGTGCGTGCGTGCGTGCGTGCGTGCGTGCGTGCGTGTGTCCGTGCGTGCGTGCGTGCGTGCATGTGTGTATAAGCAGAAGAAACACACACAGTTTATGTGTGAAAATACACACTTGTGCACATTCACACATTCCAATTTACTTCCGCACACCTCCACTGATGTGAGCTCATTTCTATAGATAAGATCTTACGTCCACACATGAGACACATAAAACCTTACGTCTTCATATAAGACCTCACGTCCACACATATAATCTCACATCTTCAAACTTATACTATTTGCGTGCAATTGATGCGTAACCATAGACAGGTGAGCTTTATCCGATTTTCATCGGTTTTATTTAATGAATTCTATTATATTCTTCTAGTGAAAATATAATAGACATTTTCCAACGCCATATAATTTTATAAAACAAGATGTTCTCTTCATATATTACTCGTATAATGCTTCAAAACCGAAGTAGATAAATACAAATGTGGTTTTTAATAAACTCTCATTTAATTACTTCCTTTTAATATTTGAAAAGATTAAATATTGAAAGAAACGTATACGCTTATTTGAATTATAAATATATAATATGCACGTATATTATAATTTTCTCGGTTTTCATGTCGTACAGTTAATATTTGTTTTTTTTTTATTAATCTCTCACTTTTCTTTAGTATATAGAACAAAAGATACATTTTAGGAATCGCATAAGAATTTTAACGTATCTGGCCTTAAGCCCGCTTCTTTTCTAGAGATCTGACCAACTAAACCTCAACATCTAGTTAAGTACTAATTCATTGATGAATGAATTAACATTTTCTTATGAAATAATAATACATGTAAATCCAAATTGGCTCATTGAGGTCTCTCATGGCACAGCGGCTTTTGACTGTACAACAGGTTGTGTGTTCTATCTCCACTCGAGGAAATGAAATATTTATTATTTTTATTTCTTCACACTAATATCAAGACAAAGTGCGGCGTTGAACTCTGCTACTCAACACGCAGTGTCTCAAATTCGGCGGTAAGTAGGAAACGGAATGAATTGTCCAAACATTAGATTTCTAAGATACCTCTGTCAACCTTGACATGTATGGGCTTAGCGTGAAGCTGATTAAAAATTGCACTCGACATCATCATCAACATCGCAATACAAGTCAAACTTACATTAATGTATTAGCCCTATTTTGGTATCGAGAGTTGAAAAAAAGAGTATCTAAACACTAGATACCCTCAAAATAATCTCTGAAATGAGAAACTAAGATAAAATATACATATTCTGTATTATTTACATTAATATTGTAAAATAAAATAAATAAATATTTACTGAATTGCTTAAATCTAATCCTCTACTAAAGAACAACTAATTGAATTGCGCTTAATTGACACTCCTAACGTTGTTTTTTAACGGCGATCGCTCGGAGCTAAAGAGATTTTGTTTACCAAAGTTCAAAGTGAATAAGTTTTCAAGTGTTATCGCAAAAATGACTTTGGAAATTGGTTGACTTTTGTAATAATTGATGCTATGTACCTACATAAAAATAATTAGTATTACTTTACTTTAGTTTCACATGTATCCTGTAAAAAAATGTTATTAGACTCCGTTCCTAACTTACCGAT
>DWMZ01000775.1:0-19622 GCA_018249855.1 Eueides tales michaeli
ATATATATATATATATATATATATATATATATATATATATATATATATATATATATATATATATATATATATATATATATATATATGTATGTATATATATAAATTGCATCTCAATTTAAGATAAGCCGACCAAGTCCAAGAAAACGCGGATTCAAACCGCACTACGTTAAAAAATTTAAACGATTTCGCAATAAATATTTTCCTAAATGTGGATTAACACTTTACAAACAGAAAAATATTTAATATTAATAGTTCTCGACGAACATTATACTTAGGCTTAAGCTTATGTTTCCTCGCATTCTATAAATAGGATTTCTAATAAAACAACCGTGTAACGGCATAAGTAGTTTTTTATGGTATTTATAATAGCACGCAAATTGCTTTGCTTTACTTATTATATAAATGAGTACATAAGGTCACCGTGGCGTATAGTGAATGAGTGGGCAATGGTTGGGGATTCAATTCTTCTCGAAGAAATGAATTATTTTTAATTCCAAGCGGAGAAAAAAATAAGGACATACCTATTAGTTACGCCTTCAAGTTCTAATGGAAGGACTTTTCTTTATAGAATACCTAAAATTTCCTTTTTTGGATAAAATATGGATTATATCAGTTCTAGTCAAAATGACTCAAAAATGTCTCAAAATGCCTTGAGAATGTTATCATTTTGTTGTCTTTGCCGTTTATATCAATGTATAGAAGGTATTGGATAAAAAATGAGAATCGGAGTGTCTAAGCAGTAGAATAAAAATCATGCACGTTATAAATAATTGAATATTTTACGTCTATACTAATCTACATCTATACTTATTATTACTATTATAAAGTTCAAGAACTTGCTTGGTTTAACGCGATAATCTCAGGGACTACTGATATATTTTGAAAAATATGTGTTGGGTTACTCATTTACCGTGGAAGTATATATATACCTACGGTCTAGTCATGGGTTCACCGGTATACTGAAATTTTCCCATTAAACCAATTAAAGTAACATTAATTTTCATTTATCTTCAGCTTCACTCTGTATCCCGCGCATGGCAGGGTAGGCAAAAGGAACTTGGGACCCTAGTGTTGAGAAGCTCCAATCTATGATCATTTTCCGCCGAATTTGGGGCATTGTGTCTTGCGGAACAAAATTTCAAAATTTTTGTATGTCTGCCTGATTTTCTATTTGTCCGGGCTAATCATCAGAACTGAGGTGATGTATAAGACTTTTACATGTACATAGATTCAAGATGTTCTGTAGGCATATAGGCTACCGATCCCTAAGTCCTATCATTAATAAATAATCGTGTCGTTTAGGTGCGAAGCGGCGGGCGGGTCATTAGTGTGAAATATAATAGTTTGGATTTAGCCTTTGTCTTCAGTATATATAAAAAAATACAGGAAGATCAACAAAAATTAAATTTATGTAGTGTTGATAGAAGTACTGCTCGAAAATTTTATATAAACTTTTAAATCAATTATTAGTAAAAAGCAATAATATATAGAAAAAAAAGGTACATTTTATAATACACCCCTGAGTCCATTCACACGAAACCGTGCGTGATTTTACTTTTTTTTAGTTTTATAAGGACTTTCAAACAAAACAATATATTTCCTATTAACAACGACTTAAGAACGGTTATGTTTTACAATGAATCAACCGCAATGCGGTGCCATTATGCCTTTTGATAGAAAGCTTAATGACTAACTTATGGAGTTAATAATCTCGATTGATAAAAATATTGTAATTTTGGTAATGAAATATAAGCAAATAATGATAGTTTAGTAACTTTAGTAAATAGCAAGCTTTTAAAAACTAATATATGTTAAATTTACGTAGGCTTTTATGTTTTTTGGGAGGTTATCAATGAGATTTTCTCAGTATTTTACTCTCAAAGTAAAGGTAATGCATGTTTATGTATGACTTTAGGACGACGGTTGCAGGTTCGATTCCTACTCGAAGGTATAAATTATTTCCTCGTTCTGATAATCTAAGTAGACAAAATGTAAATTGAATTAAGTAGTAAGTAGGGACCGGAATATTTTAATATCTTCTGCCTACCCTACTTCAAGTGAGATACAGTATGAATTTACAAAAATTACATCAACTAAACAAACTTTTCAATGAACATTTAAGACTTGTGACTCACCTCTAGAATGTTAAATACTTTCTAATACAATTTCGTTAAGCAATATCAGTTGAATGAACCCGTAAAAGTTCTATTCTTAGAACTTTACTATGCATTTTAAATAAAATGTCATTCACAAAATTTTATCATTATTAAAATTACAAATATGCCTGTAGAGGATACGTAACATTGAAGTGACCTCTGAATAGCCAAAACTTTTACACATATATATATATATATATATATATATATATATATATATATATATATATATATATATATATATATATATATATATATATATATATATATATATATATATATATATATAAAATCTTCTCAAATCCGTAGTTTCGAATTTTAATAATGCTCTCGGTACATTCGATAACATCTTGATTCACTGGATTCGCAACAAAGGCACTTCCATTACTCGCGTTGATTAAGCCGACTGGCTGCAGCGCGAAATCTGAGTTTTTCAAACTTACATAAACTTATTTTAAAGTAGGATGAATATTTTATTTGCTCAACCCAGTTGCAACTTTATATACTAATTTTCTGTGTAGCAAAAGGTTTTATGTATTTGAGTAGCAGAACTGAAAAGGGAAATTAAAATAACTGATCCACTTAGTGGAATATTAGCTTAGTTGTATAAAGGTTTTGAATCTAGAAATATTAAATTTCAATGCAATACTAATATTAAATGGAAGACTAATATAAAATCTTTTGGAAAACAATTAAAAAAACTATATAAGCTTGTAGTTAGTAAATCGACAGGAAGTACCTACAACTTCAAAAAGTTTTCAGGCTTTTGCACTAATTTAGTATTCTATATAAAAAAATTAAAATTATCACTTTTTTCTATGAAATTCCTAGACACCTTCTAAGTTTTTTTTTATTTTGCATTCTAAGTTCGCACTTTGCTCCAAATTCCTTTACTATAAGTCAAAAGGAAATATCCTATAAGTAGATTCTATTTTTGCGGCGAAAATTTATATAAAATGTATTATTTGATTATGTAGACCTGAATATGTGATATTAAATTTACCTCCACTCTATTTCCAGGTATAAAACAGTTCTAGACGGACAAATATACAAAAATATAATCCTACAAGGTTTATGACTTTTCCTTTTAAGGTACCCTAAAAACCTTTGTTCTACTTAATTTAACTGCCTGCTAATCCTTTTACATTAAAAATACAAAATTAACGCAAAAAATGAGTAGTAAAGCTTTGTATGAAACTCACTACAGAGGTGAAAACCGTGACAACGTATTACGTTACGCAAGAGATAGAACATATTGTTTAAATTCAGCTAACATTTAATTAAATAGATGTGCGAAAAACAAATAAAATATTATATATAACTTTTTTGTTTCTCATAAATGCAATTTTTGTCTAAAATGTTATTGTTATAAAATTGTATTTGGCACTCTTTTACTTTCAAAGCGTTTTTTGGTTGGAAGAGACCTCTAGTGCAAACAATTTCATCATTGTGTATACAAGTTTGTGCAATTAATTCCTGAACCTTTCTAATCATTAAAGCTGTCGAGGCTCGGTGGCACAAGACTGTAAATGCTACAGTTGTACACTTTTATTTCCTCGTTCTGGTTACGAGGCAAAACGCGGCGTTGAATTCCGCCACTCCACCCACAGCCTTAAGAATTTGACTAAAGAGTGCTGTAATTGGAATGGAATGTCTTAACGAATGGAAAAAAAAACCATAAGCCATATTATTTTTTAAAGTAAGTGTAAGTCACTCAATAGTTAAACACACCATTGTTTATCGAAATACAAAATTATCGATCATACATCATGTTAATGTAAAACTATTTATTTACTAATTTAATGCATTTGTTACTTATTTCTTTAGAATGAGTAATTGTCAGTTATGTAATCAGAAATTACATAACAAATTAAATTAAATGAACTTACTTAATATTTAATACATTCATAGGCTTATTTTTTTTCGATCATTGTCCTGATTTTTGGAAAAACTAATACAATCACATGTCTAAAAACTAGGTTATCAGGTTCCCTCTGCTTACCCTGTAACCCTCGTATAGGAATGCTGCAGCTCAAACAACATTTCTCTCAAGCAGCCACTTGGCTCGTCCCTAAAATTTCTCAGGGACTGATTTCTTAGGGATTTCTCAGAAACGGAGACACTACGCTTAGGCCGGTAGGGCAAACAGCTTTAACTTCAATTTAAATATATATATTTTTTGTGATATTTCAAAATACATCCGAAGGCACGTCATAAGTGACCTAACCGTTGAATGCGCTGAGCTATTAATTTCCAATCAAAAGTCAATCAACGTACAATGTCGATCAATGGTGACCGACGAGGTTTTGTAAAATAAACAGAATTGCTTTAGCCATGCCTTTAATATTTATGAGACGATGAAAGTAACATAATTATAATATTTTAATATCGTTAGACTTAACGCTCTTTATTTTCATGAAATCACTTTTTAATTTACTATCTCTAGACTATTCCGCCTCTAGCAATAGACGAGAGAGCTTAGTGCTCGAACGGCCTGATTCAATCAATTTTTTTAAAGATAACTATTTCTTTTATTCATATTAAGATTATTTATTTTAAACATAAATTAATATTTAAAAAGATATAAATAACTAACTCTACCGACGGTGAGACATGGCTTCCAGAGTAAGTAACCTTCTCACTATATATGTCATCACAAGTAATACTGCCTTCTGTATCCGGTGCTTAATCTAACAGCTAATTTATAAGCTCTTTAGATGTTGGTTGAGAATTTTCTCTATCAAACCGTAAACTGAAACCACTATCGGCACAATGACTAACATCCGACATGGCTGTAATCTCATAGGCTAAGTGTAAATATTTAAACAACTAATTTATTTTTCATTGTCCATTCTGTTAACACTTACAATAATTACATAAAAAGACTTGGTGAGACTATAAAAGCATAACAGGCCAATTTTTCAGTGTTAAAATCGTGGCGCAAAGACCACGATGCCAACAAACTTAGAACAGCGTATGTATATAAACGACAGGATGTGGGTTTGATCCCCACTTAATGTTTTCAATTTAAATTTTTATTAATTTAATTCACTCTGGTCACAAGATAAGGCGCGGCATTGAGTCCTGCCACCTAACAATGTCTCTAATTTTGCAGAAAGACGAGAACGGAACCGAGTGTCTCAACACTAGGTTCTCAAGTTCCATGGCATGAAAAAAAAACAAAATAAATTTTAAAAAAATATTAATTTTAATATGCTTATTTATAATATTATTTCCAAAATGATTCAAGTTACAGGAAGCTCCTGAATAAACTACAACTACACCAAACTATATAATTAGCTTAAGAGCGATTAAGAGAGCGTACCGGAGTAACGTCGCAATTATAAAGTAAAACTTTTAAGTCCTAAAAATATTTAAACAGTTGTTTCTTAATTTTGATAAACTTTCATGTGAATTTATCTATCTATATATCTTTATTTTAAAGCTTTTCTTAAATATTGTTTATTTTTTAAATATTTTTACTAATTCTAAAGTCTTAATCCATACTTAAGAAAGAAAAATACCTATTTTAAAAAAACGTATAGAAATTTTGACGTAGCCGGATTTGAACCCGCGCCTCTTGGAAACTGTACAAGTGATGTGATCACTAATTTATACGTTTTATAAATAAGTATTTTTATTAATATTGTTGTTGTGATTTTTTAGTGTAGGTTAATTCCACTGAAATAAACGTCAACTCTGGTTTTTTAACTATTTTAACTGAACAGACACGTGGTCCGTATTCCGTACCTCTTTTCTACATCTTTCTAACTTAATAAGTTATATGTATTTTTAGTTTATCTGCGACTTAACTTTACACTTAAAATATTTAACTTTTAAATAGTATCTGTATTAATAAAATTAAACCAGTTAACTACTAAACTAGACGAAACAACGAATTTGAGGCCTGTTGTGGCGTAGAAACACAAGCGTGTCTGTATTGGATTCGATCTGCACTCGAGGAAATGAAATATTTAATATTTTCAAATTAAATATTTAATTGTTTCATTTCTTCGCTCTGGTAACAAGCCAAAAAGCGGCGTAGACTTTCGCCACTCCACACGCAATATCTCAAATTCGGCGAAAAGTGGAAAACAGAACAAAATGACTTAACACTAGGTTCCCAAGCTCCCACTCTCTACACCGCTAAGTACGGGAAATAGCGTAAAGCTAAGAAGACACAAGCTAGTCAAATAAACAAAAATACTTACGACAATAACAACTGGGTCACTAACTAAATGACAGCTAAAATATAAAAAGCTTGTACTTTTGACAAATGTGCACGACGAATGCAACACAGTGCCCCAGTATCGCAGATCTGAATAAATAATGTAAAATTTAAACAAAGATTTACTTGAACCCGTTTTGGCAGTACCGAGTTGATCTACAGTAAGTAGAGCGTGACCGGATTTGTTAAATATTGTGTTTAATTTTTTTTTTGTTATATTGTGAAATTTAGTATAATTTGATTTTTTTTTTACAAACACAATGAGTTTTATAATATATTACATTAATCATTCCACAATATTCATTTAAATAAATAAATCATTTGGAAATTTTATTTACAACGGGGGACTTGTATCTAGAAGAGATCGCTTCCACACATAGATGTCGATAAAGTATAAAATAGCGGGAAAGACAAAGTAATACAGTGGCAATCAAAAAAGGTAAAAATAGTGAAAAATAGGAATTACATATAACTAAATAAATATAAATATAGGAGATATAACTAAAAAATACGTATTTACATATTAATATACAATTTAAAGTAAATCTTACTCGTTTTTTAAACTTACAGTCTTAATAAAATCATTGATAATTTGATATCTCTTTTAGTGAAAAAGAACTAGGAGTAACACTGGTCCTCCTCTCTTGAAGAAATTGGGAAATTAATTTATGACTGAATTACACATTTACAACTACGATAACGATCAAATCTAATGCAAATACATTGAATCTGTTCTGAGTTTGTTTGCAGATTTTTATCTATATTTAAAAGTATTTTATGGCTATGGCTATCTTAAAAACTAAGTTCTTTTAGCAACAAAAAAATAATAACACTATATATTTTTCTGAAATGTACATTTAGGCACCAACAAAAAATATATTTTTCATCAGTATCGCCCCCTAATAAAGGTATAAAGTTAACATGTTTAACTTCTGGGACAGATTCTTAAATAAGCTCACATCAGCAAATACACAGAAGTACATCACAAACGCATAATACAGCAGTGGACTGAATAAATGATGTTCAATTTAAACAAGGATTTCCTTGTGCCCGTTTGAGACCTCTCGAACTTCGTAACTCGATCGCGGAAGCGCAGCTGACCGTTTCTTGAGATACTTATTCTGTGAATCTATTGAAACAGCTAATTTAACTTTTTTTTGTAAGTGAATATGTTAAAATATATTATTTATGTTGTAAATACATAAAAATTTTGATGCTATGCAATATTTCAATTAAAGTTTAATTGCTTAATTGATAAATTGGCAAATATTGAGAAATAAATTACTGATATACTAAGACAAAAACAATCAAATTAAAATTTTGATAGAGTGTCCACAGATTTACCTGTTGTAAAATCTTTTAAAAATAATTACATACTGCATAGGTGTTCGTCTATTCGTTTTCAAGATCCCTTACATTTTATATGACAACGCCAATTCATTATCATTTATAGACACAATATATACTGACCATAAATAGACACAATATATATTTTCAATATGACATTTAATTCTATTATTACATGTTATTATAAACCGTTCTGTAAAAGCATACAAATGCTTCTAGCGGAAATAAGCTGAAGAGTCTATATATATTTGGAAATCCGAACGTATCTGTCGAATAAATTATATTAGTCCGATCCAGAATAGGACTGTAATATATAATTCGAATCGGTATTCGAAGCTAAGTTGTGATTATATAGTACTTTGTAGGAAAGGCCAGCTTCCTTTAATTTGCAAAGGAATAAAATGTATAACATGTATATTAGAAATGCTCTTTACAATTTTTTAATGGATTTATATTATATTTTGTATTGGATATCGTTTTGTTTATATAATACTAGCGACTCGAAAACAGCTTCTCCTGGACAGCAAATTTAAAATTGTTTTATTGTAATCAAATCCGTTCAGTAGTTGGATAAACATATATTTATATAAAATTACGCCTCTATAATTTGATTATCACGTTTCTGGTTTTCAAGGATATTGGATTCTATGAAACCCGGTCTTTTACTTATAAAAAGCACATGCCTAGCACGTAGGAGCTTTTTAGGAGTTATCACAATAATTTACTGTCGCGCATCAATCATCTCTGAGCAAATACCTATGCCCATAGTAATTGTGACTATATACATAGAGTTTGAGTAGGCTGAAAACTGGGCTATTAAATGAGATAAACGAACGTCCGCCTTTTCTAACGTCTTAAATTGTATAGTTGGCTGACTATTCAATTTCAGAGTGGGTCTTTACAAATCAGATAAGGATTTAATTACTATTCGAGGGACTGTATTATTGCCAGTTTCCGTTATAGTAACAAAACATAGTGTGTAGTTAGATTCCAATGCGCAACACACAATGTTTAAAAAAATTGAGTGTTGTACTTTAATAATAGATTTTCTCTCGATTGTCACGTGCTATATGCGAAATACTTCGTGAAGCTAAAACTAACTAAACTAAACCTTATTATTTTTCTAGTATTTGTAGAAAAAAAAAACAACGTAAAAGTTAAAACATACAACATAACAAATGAAAGTAACAAAATATAAAAAAAAACAATCTTCACTATAAAAAACTGCAAATTTCAATATCGCTTACAACAAAAACTATATATAAATAAATAAATTGAAAATCACGTACAAACCCCAGTCAGTAGCTTAGAATGAAGCACTTAAAAGGATTTAATATTTGTGTCTATTATAGCTGAAGTCAGTTGTAAGCTACGCTACGCTACGTTGTCAAAAGATTACCTACACTATTGTCGTCTTATCTTTGTGTATAGAACATAAATTGTTTATGTTTAAACTTATGCATAATATAAACATTACCTTAAGATTTTCATAGTGAACTTAGTACTTTTGTATTTATATTCTATGTACAATGTAAGTAAGGATCTCATCATTTTCATCATTATCATATAATTTTTCATTGTTTTTTACAACTTTGTAAATTATGTAAAAATAAAGAAGAAAACACCCAAACTATCTGGTTTTTTATAGTAAAATAGTATATAGCTAAGCTTTTTTTACCTTAAATGCGTTATCTAAGTTGAAGGTTAAGTTGTTGTCGCGCGGCAGAGCAACTCTTGAGACAGTGTGGCGTTGACTTCTACCATTCAATACGCAATGTAATAATCTGAAAGATTGAGCAATGTGTACAAACGGAATCACTTAGGTTCCTCTGACTATCAATTCGGGTACAACGTGAAGCTATAAAAAATGGAAATTTTAATTTTTTTGTTTGCAATATTTTGAAAAATAAATATAAATAATAAAAAGTGCATCAAATATTATTTGTTTTTTCTATTCGTCATTGAAATGTAGTGTGATTAGAGATGAATATACTCCTATGACAACATTTTAAAGGATTATAGGAATTTTGAGAAATTCTCAGAAAAATTTTAGCTATCTAAGTGAGCACTTTCGTCTCTTTGATATCTACCAGCCACTTAATAATGAAATAATGTATATTATACAGATATATTCAAAAATATATTTATTTTTTTCGTAATCCATGCCTAGCAGTGACGTCTGCAATGCAAAGTGCGTCCTTTCAACAAATCAGCTAAATCTACTGAACCTTGAAGTTTGAACAAACAGTGAACAATCATCTGTTCGGACCCGAGCAAATGTCGTTTTGCTATGTAAATATATGTAAACTCCGTTGTTACATTAACCACTTTTATAGCCTACGATATTTCATATTTTTTAACTAAATAAAATTCATAAAAGGAGTTATAGATTTATAATCAGTATATTTAGCCTCATACTGTAACCCTATAAGGATTGCTGCTCTGTAGCAACAGAGGCAAGTAAGTGTAAGGGCACGAGGTTACACCCGGTGTAAAAATATGGTGCGCTTTGTGTTTTTACCAAATCTAAAAAAATGAAAATTGTTTCGTTCCATCAATCGGAAATTGAGCTCACATATACAGTCAGACATTGTGCCCTGACGACCTCAATTACTATACCTTTTATAAATAAATTTTATCTATGAAGAATATAGATTTCTTAGTATATACAAAATGTATGAGTAGAAATATATGGTACTTAATTAACTATTTATATATTATTTTTTCTTACTATTTATTCTTTCCAAACAAAGCATAATACTTCCGTACCTAAATGGTGGCAGGAGCACTATCTACTGCAATAGATATTAAATAAATCATTTTTAAAAAAATAAATGATTACAAATATTTACTTATCAGTATAAATAATTATTATCGAGAACAATACGCTACATGCTACATGTATTTAATTTTAATACAAAATTGTATATTGTCAAACATGTCTTTATGACAGTAATTTAATTATTATAATATTTTTTTAAATTCAATTTGGCTTTACGAGAGAGATACAAAATTTTTGCTTCGTATATTAATATATAATTGTGGGTTTGATCTCCACTCGAGGAAATATTTAATATTTTCATTTCTTCGCTCTGGTAACAAGGCAAAACGCGGCGTTGAATTTTGCCACTCAACACTTAATGCCTTAAAATTAGATGAAAAGTTAGGAACGGAGTGTCTTAACACTAGGCTACCAAGTTCCCTGTGCAAAAAAAAATATTAAGGTAGGTCAATGTTGGGACTATAACCGGCTAAAAGCGTTCTCTCCATTTCCATTTTTCGCTATTTTTAGCAGTGGTCATCCAGTTTTTGCCAGTCAGATTATATCCACCTATCGTTTCTTCGGTCTACCTATACCTCTATAAATATATAAAACCATTTCATTCAATACAAGTAACATCGTTCCGATATCGTTATCGTAACGTTGTCGGCATATACTAAGGCACACCATAAACGAACCTGACTGAACTGTACCTGCGAATTATGTATATTTGACTGACTGAAGGCAAATCTCGCACCGTAGATCTTACGGCAATCAATGTGTTTTTGTTTTTTTTTCTCATACTACTCGCAAAACATTAATTTGTGATAAGCTGATATTGAATTTAAAGATTATAGATAGATATTTTTCTTTAAAAATTTGTAGATTTTTGGGCAGAATTTGTTTGAAATTATTAATATATGGTGTATACTTAAAATAAATACGTATATTATTTTGATTCTTTTATGATAATTTTATAGGAAATTGTTAGTATGATCTAATAAAGATAAATTGGTCTTGACCTACGGACAGACACACAACATAGTGATCCTTAAGCATACCGGTTTTATCTTTTGAGGTATGGATTCTTAAAAAGTTTTCTTTAGTAATAAGACAAAACGTAACGTTGAGTTCTAATGCGTTCCACGTAGCCCAATGTTTTAACATTAGTAAGGTTAAACGGAAAGATGAAAAAATATTTTGGCTATAGTAGAAAATAAAATGAGGGTAATCTTTAATCGCTGGTGAGATGGTAATATGCTTTTTGTGTAATAAGCACTGATTGTAAGACCTAAATAATTTAATATTCTGTTTAATTTATTTGGTAGAATATAAAAGTTTAATATAGACATATTTTACTTTAAGTTATATTTTTATATTATTAATTCATTTTTTTAAGGTCACGCTATTCCACAGAGGAACTTGGGTTTACAGCCAAGCCACTCCGTTCTGTTCCCTACTTTCTGGCAAATTTGAGGCATTGTATGTTGCTTGGCAGGACTCGGCGTCGCGCTTTGCCTTGTTACCAGAGCAAAGAAATGTACATAATAGATACTGTCGATGGCGTCGCCCGCTTTATTTACTCTATTTTATTTACCAATCTTGATTACTTTCTTGTTTTGATAACATTATCACTTTTAAAACAATATCTATACAATGAAAACTAAAATTACTGCCAAAACCGTGTGATTCCGGCTTAGAATAGGATCACCCTGGTACTGGTGGTGTCGCGACTAAAGTACGTGTGGGAGAGTCACGTTGTCAGCAATGGCAACACGCATGGGCAGACTCGACCGGATTATTACCACCCCCGGCATTTAAGACCGGCGTTAAGTAGTGGCTTCGGCCACTGCGTTTCGCATTGGGTAATGCCGGGCCCCGGTGCCCATCCATCTTAAAGACCGGCAACGCTGCTGTAACTCTTTTGGTGTTACACTGGGCCTTGGGCGGCGGTGATCACATACCATCACGTGACCCGTACGCTCGTTTCCATTCCAAAAATAAACACTACTGTTGAGGGAAAGTTGCCAATTCATAATAGTGAAAACTGTATTTAAATCTGGTTAGCCGTTTCTATAATAAGATAAGCGCGTATAAACAGAGACAAACCGACAAATAATTGAAAAATATTATTTAGTGACTTATTTCAGCAATATCACCTATAAGATTTTTTTAGTATATATTTTATGTATAGACAGCGTTCAGTTACAAATTTAAGTATAGATTACTCGAATGAGGATTGAACCCATAATCTGCCTTTACAAAGCTATAAACAGTAAACTTTTTTTATTTCCATAGATTTTACTTTGTATCCGTCTAGGGAAGAAGTACTTTAGGTATATATGTATGTACATAGATATCGAGGAAACCGTTCCAAATCTCCGAGCTAGACTAAAATACAGTGGCGCGATTTGTAGGGTTGCAGGTGTAAAAATAAATTCTACACTTTAACTTCAATTTTATTCTTTTGCTCGAGTTGTAAAAGATTTTGGATAGCTGTACTTTTTTAGAATTTTTGATCGTTATCTGGATTTTGTGAGCTATATAGAAAATAATATTGTCTTTTTTTCACATATTGCTATTGAGTAGACAGAGAGAACTTGGGTACATAGTGTCAAGACACTTCGTTCTGTTCCACACTTTCCGCCAAATTTAACGAAACTCAACTTCGCGCTTTACATTGTTAAAAGAGCAAAGAGATGAAAACATTGAATATTTAATTTGAACATATTTATTTCCTCGTGCGGGGATCGAACCCACAATCTAACGCACAATCTAACAGTCGTACACTTATGCCCCTCAATCATTATTTTCGTAATATAATGATCACAATCATTAATTATGTAGTATAGTGCTAATTTCGAATATTTTCTATTACTTTCTATATGCAAAGGGAACTTGGAAGTTTAAAGGCACACATCACATTAAGACCCCTCAGTTGCCGAATTTCCTCCAAATTCTGGAGATTTTTTTTTTGACAGGCAGAGCTCAACGCTGTGCTTTGCCGAGGCAAAGAGCGAGGATAATGTTAAATATTTCACTTCGTAAAGTAGGAATCGAACAAAGAACCTGTTATTTTAATTTTGTTAAATATCTAAATAATACGTGTATTGGATTTATATCCTTATTAGGAGTTTACGTAACTACAAACAGAGACAAATCGTAAGGACGAAGTCTGTTATTGTCTAATGGTTTTTTTTTTTATTTTTAATGAGTAATTGATGTCTTTTGCTATTTGTTTTATAAGTTATATTTTTAGACTATTTATGTCCACGGCTTAGAACATAAGCCGGCTTAATGATTTTTTAACCACATCTTTATTGATTACATTTATAATTCAAACCTAGCGAACGACTATCGGCCTTACTGTATAAATCATCATTTATAATTAAAACGATAAATTTTACTTTTGCTTTACGTCTTTGTTAAATATACTTTTTGGGGTATGTCTGTTTATTAATTCATACGTGGCAATCATTTTATTCTGTAACTATTAAGATTGTGTATATAAATGTATAACTTGATAAGGGTATCTCGTGGCGCTGGGGCGCAAGCGTGTGACTGTTAACGCGGGTTGTGGGTTTCGTCACCACTTGAGAAATTAAATATTTAATATTTTCAAATTGAATATTTAATGTTTCCATTTCTTCACTTTGTTAAGAAGGCAAGTGCGGCTTAAAATATTGCGCCAACACGCAATGTTTCAAATTCGGGAGAAACTGGGAACCGAACGTAACGTCAAAACCGTAGATTTATTTTTCCCTCTCTCCTCTTTTTAAGCAGAGGGATCCTTGAGGGACCTGCGTTGCGGTGCGGGATACAGCGTGAAGCTGAAAGGAAGAAAATATTATTTGATGTAATTAAATTTATATATAATTTTAATAGTTACGAATCCAACTAAAACTTGGTAAATAGATGTTTTTTGTGCCTATATTTCAAATAATATAGGCACAAAAAAGAAAAACTATTGTCATTAATTCTCTCTTTTAATTCATGTCACAGATACTACGTGGAAGTTAAATGATAAATTAATTATTATATATATAATAGTAATTACAATACTTTAACATAGACATAAAAAATGTAAATAATAATTATTATTTATAAAGAACTTTTGTCTCAAGAAATTTCTATACTTTACATTGGAAAAAAATCTATTCTCTAAAACTGTCGTGATATTATTCCGTTAATGAATTTACGTGCATTCGACACTGACGTGCGGTTTGCGGTCGCGGCTATTGTTTAAAATAGCTTATAAAAACCTTTCAGAAGCAGTAATTGCTATGATATTACTTATATATTTATATAATCTGTTCTATTGAAAAATATATTTATTTTTGACTTTTTATTCATTTAATTTAAATCAACGAAAATGCCGTTGATTTTATCACTTTTATGTACATACAGCGAAAATTAAGCGCAAGTACAAACAGAAAAGCTCCAAATATAGTACAAATTAAAATGTATAAGATAGTTTGTTGTTACTTAGCATACACGAGATCATCGCAATACAGAGTGAGAAGCTCAGAGCACTCGTTGGAACTTGTATAGCCAAGTAGAGCAGTGAGGAGCGCCTTCAAATGTTTAATTCATTACATAATTTTCAATATGTTCTAAGTTTTCCACTACATTTAAAAAATATATAAAAACGATACTAACAAGCTTGTTATAATGTCCAAGAGAGAAATTTACAGTATAGAAATACATTTACAGTATAGTAAAATCTATCGAATGTGATGTAGAATAGCTGCCACTTTGTGACTAAGTTGTACCATTGACATTAAAAAACGCAGGTGTTGGGTTTCTAGCTGGCTCTTCTCAGCAGAACTGCCTTCGAGGCCGATGGTAGCTTTTCATTTGACGATCTTAAATTGCTTATAATACGTAGTATATTTGAATAAAGATTATTTTAAATTTCAAATTTCAGAAGTTCAAAACTGTTCTTAAATATTAGAAAAGAATAGTAATTCTCCATCAAATAACTAAGCTACCAAAACAAAAATGATTAAGGAAACACATAATTATTGACATTTTTAAACTTAATTTGACTAATGTTACCTACCAATTCTTTTTAGTTAAACAAATCTAAAAATACCCCTAATGGTAGTAATTCTATCGAACTCTTACTCGGCCTAAACTTTTAATACAAATATAGAAAAGTTTAAAAGTCTAAAAGTCTTCCTTAGAATCGACCGAAAGGGCTTTAATACTTCTAGCCACAACTTAAACCAGTCAAAGGACTTTACAGACTTATTTGGCAACATCAAAGCTGTAACCCGCAACTTAGTTTATGTGAATTAGACCATGAAATATAAGTTTTTCCCGTTCCTGTAGAAATTTCGGAAAATACTTTCACAGTGCTTACGTTCCCAAGGAACCTGCACGGAAATTTTTAGCATACTAGCTACATACTTTGGATTGCACATTCTTCACTCAGTAGCATACACAATATGATAATATTAACGTAATTTAAAATTCATTCAAATCAACATTAAGAAAAATTAGAATTTTATCAGATTCCACACACGAAAAAATATAATTATAACAATTAATCTTGATAATACCTATTTATTATAGTTTCTAAAGTTGTTTGTAAAACAAATCGTAGTAGATTACAAATCAAAGTTAATGGAATGCATGATATAAATTGTTGGATGTTTAGATTTTTTATGTAAGATATGGTTCATGATTGTATCGCAATGGTTGCGGGTTCTAACTGCTCTGTAGAATGACTTATTTCGCTTGTTCCTGTAAGAAAAGCGAGTGTTGTTCTTATTTGTAACCTCTTTACAGTGTCAGGCCTGTTGTGGCGCAGCGGACGCACAGACTGTAACCGACAGGTTCTGGTTACGATCCACAGTCGAGGAAGTAAAATATTTAATATTTTCAATTTAAATATTTAATGTTTCATTTCTTCGCTCTCGTAATAATGCAAAGCGCGGCGTTCAGTTCCGCCACTCAACATGCAATGCCTCAAATTCGGCGGAAAGTGGGGAACGGAAGTGGAACGGAGTGTCTTAAAACTAGGTTCCCGTGTTCCCTCTGCCTACCCTGCCTCGTGCGTGATACAGTGTAAAGCTAAAAAAATTCAATAATTACATTAATTATTACTGTTATCTAATTTATTTCATCAATATCGTCATTATTTATATTTTTCAAACGAAATATATAATATTTTTGCTCCTTCGCTCTGGTAACAAGGTAAAAGTGTGGTATTAAGTTCCATCACTCAAAATGCAGATCCTCGAATTCGGTGGAAAGTAGAGAATGGAATCAGTTATAATAAATAATAAGTTGTAATGAGCTTTATAAGCTTAAAAACCCATTAATTTCATTTTTTTATACCTTTTTTAAGTAAGTATTGTATGTAATATATACAAAGTCAAAAAAAGAAATGAATATAAAAATTTCAATGCTTTTGTTACATTCCACAATTTCAATGATTTCCTAATTTGTCACGAGGCGAATCTATTAAAGACATTGTGTGTTGTGTAGTGGAGTTTAACGCCACGTATTATATTATTACCGAGGCGAGAAAATATTGTACTCCTACGAGTGGAAAACAAAGGCTCAACCGTCACATCTAGAAACAGATACAGCGCCGCTGCCCAACCTCAATAATAAACGTAACATTTAATTTGTTTCTTAGCTTTACGCTGTATTTCGCACGCAGAGTAGGCATGGAAAACGTGGAAACGTAAAATTCTTCTCATTAAGAAAATTCCGTTCCCCACTCCGTCTTTTAACATAAAAATACATAAAACATATTTCTATTAATATTAATTACATGAGAGACCCATTTAGTATGTTAGTGCGATTATCTATGTGCTTTTGTGGTTTCAGTTATAGGTTTGATAACGAAAACCAACATCTTAAGAGGTTATCGATTAACTGTTAGATCAAGAACCGGATACAGAAAGCAGTATTACTTGAAACGGCACGTATTGTGAGGAAGTCACTCTGGAAACCTAGTTATCGATGGCCTGGACTTAGTCTTACCGTCGGTAGAGTTAGTTTTTTTTAAATATTTTAAATACATTTTTCGTATTAATTTATTTTAAAAATATAGAAAAATATCTTAATATAAATTAAATAGGTTAACTACAGCTATTTTTACATCAACACATATTGAACAATATTTATAAATACATTTCAATCGACCTCAAATCTTTATCCGCGTTTTATATCCATACGTTCGTATACGCCAGATACTGTGGAATACATTAGGCTAATTAATCTGATAGCCGTAGCTTTCACTCAGCTTTTGGATTACGTCATAGGTTACCAATGGGGATTGCTGTATGTCCGTTTAAATTTCACACTTACGTCATATTAAACGTTATATTGATTCATATGAGATTTTGGATAAATCTGTTATTTTTGGTGCTAGCTGGCTATCTATTTTCGTAATTAATATGCTAATATTAGACACACGTATATATACGTATAGACATACTAACACCTGTGTTGTATATCATTTCAAGATAAGTGTTAATAAAAGAACATTTCTCTTATTATTGAGTGTAGATCTAAGTATGACGACCTCCCGGATGGTATGTATGAAAAAGCCGGTGACAGTGGATGAAGCGCAAGACGTGTGCAAAGATCACAGGGTATATTCAAAACGTAAAGTTATTAAACTAACCCATATGTCCCATTACACCAAAATGGCTACAATTCTATTTTGACACTCAATATCTTTTTTTTTAATTTTCTTTAAAAACTATAAATTATTTGTAAATTTTTGGAGCCGCAAAAAATTTTTTATTTATTTTTACGTTACTACAGATTCTTAATCCAACTATAGCAGCTAGATATTCAATAGTATGACGGGCTGTACGGAAAGCCAGTTGGAATTGGCATTTTTGATTTTCCTCGGATAAAACATCTATATTGTGAGTGGTATGCATATTGAAACAAATATTTTTCTGTTTGAGCTACTACTTAGTCTTTTATATCGTTATTTTTTATATACGCAGTCGAATCTCAAATCGATTTCTTTTAGTTTCACCCTATATCCCGCTCATGGCAGGGTAGGCAGAGGGCACTTGGGAACCTAGTGTTAAGACACGCTTAATAAAAAATATATATTTATTCAAAATATTCATAATTAACAGTCTTGTTTCGATTTACTTAAATTGGAAATGCTAATTTATATTGTTAATTTTTCTTCTAAAAGCATATAGAATACTTATTCTTACCTCTTTACATGTAGATTGCACATTTTGCTAAATATATGAGTAAAAGGGTAGCTATAAAATATTTGGCTGCTTAATAGTGCTCCGCGTATAACTTACAAAATACTCACCGCAGACCTCCCAAGAGAATTTACATTTTGAAGGTCTTTTAATACGTATAAAGCTTATATTAATTCAAAGTAGTAAATTTTAATAAAGCAAGTATGTTAATGTATCACACTTTATCCCGCATATACTAGGGCGTGCAGGAAGAACCTAGTGTCTAAACACTACGTTGTAAACGGGCCGAATTCGAGATACTGAGTGTTGAGTGGCGAAAATTAAAATACGCTTTGTTCTGGAATCTTGAACTATTTTTATTTTTTATTTTTTTTTTTTTTTATTGGAACGACGAACGAACGCGACAATGGTCTCAAAATGATCGCACAACGCTCCTGATACTTATGACTCTCTTAAATATTTAATTATTTAAGGACTTAATAACCTGTTTAAAGAGCTTCTAGAATAACATACCTAGAATAATAAAAATGACCATAATGCTCATAGTTGTACATTCTACGTAAAAATACGTAACAGAAAAATATCTACCATTGCCTATAATAAATGAAACCAATATTTGTGTTACTATTTTTTCCATATCATTTGTTTTATGAAAAAGTTTTGTGTAAGGTATATTTGTCGTCAAAATGTATTTTTTTTCTTTTTGTCTTATAATTAAGCAAGTTGGTGTTGGCGAGTAAATTCTTGTAGTATGTATATATTTCTTAATTTGAGGCTGTATTCCGCATATAGTGTAATGCACGCTGGGTAGTTAAAGGGAACCTAATATTAAGGCACTCCGTATCCCACCTTCCGGGCGGCGGTCTCAAAGAGAAAATGAAAATATTAAATACTGAGTTTCCCTCACGTGATTATTGAAACCACAATCCTCG
>DWMZ01000776.1:0-19618 GCA_018249855.1 Eueides tales michaeli
TATATATATATATATATATATATATATATATATATAAATATATATATATATATATATATATATATATATATATATATATATATATATATATATATATTTTTTTTTTTTTTTTTTTTTTTGCTAATACTTAAATGTAAATATTCAGCAAGCATTTTCGTAATATCTTCTCTATATATAACTCTTCTATATTGAATGACTGTCAGATAGCACGTATATATATATATATATTACGGAATGATTTTTTTTCTTTCTTGAATTATATAAGTAAAACTATTGTTTTCTTTACAAAACCTATTTATGTCTTAATTTAAAAAAATTTAAGTTATTAAAGTTATACAAATACTGAATAGAATAGAAAAAAAATTGTTACTTTATTTACAGGAAATATTTTTTATTAGGCATAAGATCGCCCTTTTCTGTTCAGACAAAGTAATGGTATGACATGGTAATCCATTCAGTCACTATATAGTGTTTCAGTATTTATTAAATTTTCTATATAAGAAATGCGTGAACATAAATTTACCAGACATAAAAATATGACAAAGAAATTGTTCCGCGTAAGCGTATAGCCGCCAGTAATAAAATACATGATTCTGAAGATACTCGCACAGTGACACGTCGGATGAAAGGGACGTACTATATAAGCTCGCCTATTTGGCACTTCACAGCTCAATGCTGGTAGCGATTTTGTTATCCAAAAGCTTTAAAATGAAGAAAGTGAAAGAAAGAAGCGTATTCAAATGCCAACTCGCTGAGGACGTAAAATAAAACTGTATTAACTGACAGCCCGCATAAAAGGTTGAACTTCACTTTAAATGGCATTGGAAAAGCAATATGTATGTATATTCTTGGCACTCTCTTATGGCTATAGTAATAGAATATACAAATAAGAAAACCAGGACTAAAAATACTATTATTATGTTACTTCTATTTGTACTTGGCAATTTTATTTGTTCGAACTACAAAATGTAAATTTGTTTTTCGGCCACCTCCGAAGTTATTTCGTGTAATCCTCCCTTAGAGCTCGTATACTATCCTCAAAGAATCTACCTTTGGCTACGTGCTATCTGTCAGTCATTCAATATAGAATAGTTATATATAGAGATATTACGAAAATGCTTGTTGAATATTTACATTTAAGTATAAGCAAAAAATTTATTAGATTATCGTTAAACACAAACCTTTCCTTTTTCCGAAATTGGATGAATACATTGTATGTATAAATAATTAATTACAGTAAAATTAATCATGACTTTTATTTATTTTTTATATGAAAAGAAAATAAGAATCGTTTTGTTCTTCACGTGTTCATTGTTTTATCTGAAACAATGTTCGTTATTAACATACGAGCAGAGTATATTAACTTTTTACTTATATTGAAATTATTTTTTTAAAAATTCCATTATGAAATTTTATTTTTTTACAATTTTTATTCTGTATAAAAAATAGTTTAAAATGGAAACTGATTGTACAACTTTTACAAAACGTCATATTATGCCGGTATTATAAATGTGAATGTAAGTTTGTTTATTACGTTTTTGCGCCAAAACATGAAACTAGTAGAAAAGTCATAGAATATATTTTGTTAAAAATAATAAATACAAAGTATTGTGGAGGACGTTGTTAGTTATAAAAATGAAAATCGACTTCAAAGCCTTTAAATGAACATTTTATTCGTTATAGCTTTAGCTGTTTTGAATTTTTGTATATTAAATAAATAGTAATAGAATCAGAAAAAGCGATCAAAGCCGCACGTGTCCACTACTAACAGTAATATTGCATTTAAATGACACGGACTAATTATATTATATTACAGCAGTTTTGAAACCAGAAAAATTCAAGGCAGACCCTTGAATTCAATTTAGTTTTGATGTATATTTTATGTATTCCATTTTCCTATTTTTACTTTCACTTAGTCGCATATTACATAGATAACAAATTCTGTAGTTGCAATATAAGATAGGTCACAGAATTTGATGTTATTGTATTAATAGCATTTTTTTTCATCTTCACGCTTAATCCCGCTCCTGGCAGGGTGGGCAGAGGAAACTTGGGACATTAGTGTTATAACATTCCTTTCTATACCCCACTTACCTTAATTTGCGGCATTGTTGAGTGGTCGAACTCTACGCCGCGCTTTTGCTTGTGCGCGCAGTACCAAAGCGAAGAAATTAAAACATTAAATATTTAATTTTTTCAAGTAGGAATCGAATCGCGTTTACAGTCCCATGCTTGTGCCAGATGCATAAGCCATGACAGGCCTAAGATAAGTAAAGATTTTAGAATTTAAATAATTGGTTACAATTATTTAATAATGTTTCCAATTTCCAGTCCAATTTCAATTTCATATTATTCTAAAATTATTCGTGATTTGCCATTGAACCCATCGCATTTACAGTCAGCTGTTGCGCCGTAATGGCGTCAACATTATTTATTATTTTTAATTAACAAACTTTGTAATGGCAAGTAATGAAAGAAAGATTGTACTCTTTACTATACTTCGTCACCATTGAGTTTGTCTTACTCAGCATAGAGATTATTGTAAAAAAAAGTAACACAGCTAATTAACAAAATTTTAGTTTTAAGTAAAACTTGAAGTTTATCATTTGAATATTTGTAGTATTAACTTTTCTACGATTCATAAAAAAGTATATGTAGATATTTTACTGCGAAAATTAACTTTTAAAAAATATTTTGTCACGTGAAAATATTTTTTACACTATCTCCTGGTAATTAAATATCAAAAAAAACATGTGTATATATATACACACACATATATATATATATATATATATATATATATATATATATATATATATATATATATATATATATATATATATATATATATATATGCCGGTTTCATTTCCATAAAAACAACAACGAAATATTTTATCACTGCTGAGAAAGAAACCTAAATTCAAGATTTCATGTTCAAGTTGTTATAAACCTTTATACCAATTGTTTGTTTATTTCATTATAAGATTCTCATAATTATTTATTTATTTATGCATTATCATCTCTTAACATGAAACCATGAATAACGCCTATGTTTCAAATAATTATAGATAAATATATTCCATCATATTTCAGGGCTGCTTCCATTGAGTGGCAATACGAACAAGCTTGTGCTCTGTGTTAGAATTAATTGATCATGTATCACTGACCCGGTATTGCTCTAGAAGAGCATCAATGGTAGTAATAGAATTCATTATTCCTTTAAGCGTATTCTGTTGTGCGGCCAAAGTGCAAACGTCATTTCATCATTTCCACTTTCAGTATAAACTTTCAGTATAACATTTATGCGGGTTAATTGAAAGAATACAAGCATAATTTTGCTTTAAGCTCGTTACCAACGTGAACATTTTTTTCCATAAAATTATTATGGAAAAAAATGTTCGCGTTAGTAACGAGGCAAAAAGTATCTTAGTAGGAACGGAATGTCATAATAACAGGTTCCCTCTGACTACCCTGCTATGTGTAGAATGTAAATTAACTAAAAATTAAAAAAATATTTCTCTAAATGTTCAGTAAATTTTAGCGATAAGTATTCGAATTGTACAATATATATATATATATATATATATATATATATATATATATATATATATATATATATATATATATATATATATATATATATATATATATATAATGCTCTAGAGAAGTAACAAAATAAGCGCACATAAGTATTTCAATCCAATTGTTCTAGATAACATTTTGTAATCTGATTTTCTAATAGAAATATAGCAACGTTAATATTGCTGCAGCTTAACTTTTGAGGCTTGTCCCGCAGGGGCGTTTAAGTGAATTGAATTCACTAGTCAATAGCAATCAAATCTATTATTGATCAAAGCTTTTATTTTTTTTTCTTTTCTTTTAATTTTCTATTGGAGTGCTTAGCAAAGTAAATTGTAATAATGTTAATTGAAAAAGAGAATAACTTTAAAAGTGACTTTTTATTACAGACAAATGAGTTCATGAAGTTCAATCAATTCATTGTGCGTCTGTCCATCTGTATACACCATTTACTTTAAGATCAAGGGGAGATATCTATATGGAATTAATATAAAATACTGATACTATTCTACGGCAGCTTAAATTATAAACAAAATAAAGCTTCTAAGTGAACGTAATCAAAAGATACAATACATAGTCTGTGCTTTTTGTTTAACATTTGCCGCGCATATTTCAAATGTATGGGATAATATCATTGGACCTACAGTTATTAAATTTAGCACAAAGTCTTAAAGGAGTGATATTTATTTATAACTTAAAATACAAATAAATAAAAAACCGAGATATTTATTAGAAATAACTAATAGAAAAATTTAATGTATGAAAAGTATTTTATTTACCGATTACAAATATTAAATTTGGCAAGAATTAAGCACTTGCAATATAACCAAAAATGTGAAGAATCTGAATTTTAGTTATATTAGGTTGATCCGTAGATATATATATATATATATATATATATATATATATATATATATATATATATATATATATATATATATATATATATAACCTTAATTTACTTACTTTATAATAATATATTGTTGTAATCTAAGTAAGACTTGAAAAATATGGTCATAGAACCTCTATTATCGTAACCGTATAGAACCGTCTATTGAAAATTAAGAAAAGCTACTTCCATATATAACACTGTCCCGTTTCCGAAAATGCTCATTCTTTTAAAGAAATAGGAAGGGTGTAAAAGTGGAGCTGACAGCTGCATTGCCCGAGGTTAGCAAATAAGAATCACAGAAGAGTGTTATATATACTCAAAGATGAAAGTTACAGGCATATAACTTAAAAAGATAAAATAGATAGAGAAAGTCTGTAATACAGACTGTGTATGTTATTTTTTTAAAATTTTAATATAAGAATACGTTCTGTCTGCAAAAAATAAGTGACTTTTTTATCTAAAATTGTAATATTTTGAATAAATAAATATATATTTTTTGAAGAGATTGAAAAAAAGAATGCTACTGCGAATGATATACGGATAGTAAATAAATATAATTATATTTTATTACTATTATACTGTCATAGTGCCGCGTGTGGGTTCAATTCTTAATAGGAAGACTAAATTATTCTCATTTTCCCTCTTTGCTGACCAATTTAGGCACTGTGTGAGGCAAAGAGTGTCCTAACACAAGTTCCCTTTGTCTATCTAACCTGTAACGTGCGGGACACAGCGTGAAATTAACATTATATATGCTTTGGTTGCTTTGGTCTGTCTGTCACTATTACACGTATTTAGCATTAATTTACATATATACGCGTTTAATATCCTTTGTGCTTGCGGAAGACAACTAGACTGTATTAAATATGCGATAGAATTTCCATACATACTATAATAACTTCTACAGCTTGAGCTGCTGTTTAATATAAATACAGAACTCCAGAAAGGCGTGGCGCAGCCGCAATGCCCGTACAGCTTCTGACTATAAAAGCGTTGGTCTTGGGTTTGATTCTCACCCGGAAATTCATTATTTTCATTTAATTTTTCTGGCAACAACACAAAACATCGAGTTACGCCACTACATCGCACACATGTCGAAAATTAGGCGGAACATGTGGTGTGGAGTGTGTTAACACTATTATTCAGTGAGAATTGAAGGGTCGTGGAGCACAAAGTATTAAGCTTCACTTCAGTAGGCAGAGGGAACTTAGTGTTAAGAAGAATAGTTCCCTTCTCTACTTTCAGCTGAAATTAAGGCATAGTGTATTGAGTGGCGGAATTACCTTGTTACCAGAACGAAGAAATGAAAACATTAAATATTTAATTTAAAAATGTTAAATATTTCATTTGCCCTAGTGAGGCCTGCCTTGCCTTCGATGAATCATCATATATAATGTAGAATACGGAAATATTTTAGAAATGATTTCAGAAGTTAATTTTGTTAATATCATCATTTTGTTTGAATATATATTTTTCTAATTTTTAGTTTTTCAACAGAAATATTCCTTTTCTCGCATATAACATATGTATTAATGCATGTCTTTTATTTTAATTTTGCAAACAAATAATATAATTAATTTGACAAATATTACTAAATAATAATACTTCTTATTGAATAATATTTAAAATTATTTACATTTTCCACGTAATGTCTAAAAGTCAATTTCATTCCGCGACATTTACACGGGCTATCTGAATATTGGACCAAAACCTGTCACGGCATAAATCTGTTTAAAACTGAACGTTTACATAGTCAGCCTCTGTCGGATTTGATTGCACAATGTTCACACACGGATATTTGAGAGCTAGGAGAACATTGTTAGTATGAATTCAATTTACCTATTTTACCTCATTGTATGTTTATTTATGTTGCATATTGAGTACTTTAGTTATTCAAAATGCTTTTATTTATTTAGCCTTTAAAGTGGAGTGTTACTAGTTAACGCTATTTGTTTGTTCGTTAATAGTTAGTTGTAGATAGGGCTTCTTGAACTTCACGCTTAAAGCAGGATAGACAGAGAGAAACCTAGGGAAACCTAGTGTCAAAACACTCCGTTCCGTTAAGATATTTTCGTTCCGTACTGCCGAATACAGAACCATCTGTAAACAAAATGGCTGAGGTTTTAATGATATCGAATCAATAATTTATGTTTCTTTCCCAATATAATACAAAGTGCGGTGATGGGTACCGTCAATTATCGCATAATATATTGAATTCAGGTGAATAATCAGGTGAATTCAGGTGTAATACTGGAGGTATTAAGGTTAAATCGTCTTGATTTGCCATATTCTATTTTCTAAATATTAATTTAATGTTAGAATATATTTTAGACTAATGAGCGCATTGCAGTTTATACTATACAAATATATGCTGCATTTATGATAGACAGATGCTACGCTTACCCGCAGGTAAATATTCTACTAATTTCATACAGAGGTAAAATACGATTTTAACGCAATATACATATTTTAAATGTAGCAATGAAATTTGCTAGCATAATAATTTATATGAAATACTAGCCGTTTACTCACTTTAATTATACTATTTACGTATGTCAATTACTTTCTTATTCTAAGAATTTTATCGTTTTTACAACAATATTATAGATATTGTCGCATAACTAAAAATTTAGCTAAATTAATAAAAAAAATGCAGCAATTTTGCCGAACTAAATATTTTAAATTATCAAAACTTTTATTCATTAATCAATTTAAATAAAACACTAAATATTGAAGGCAGGTAGGCAAAATATAATAGTGAAAACTGCATGTAATTTGGTTAGCCATTTCTGAGATTAGGGCGAACAAACGCACAGACAAAAAAAGGTAAAAGATTCCAAAATCATAGTGATTTTGGAATGTTTTACCTTTTTTTGTCTGCGCGTTTTTTCGCTCTAATCTCAGAAACGGCTAACCAGATTTAAATGCATTTTTCACTATTATATGTTTCATTAATGTATCTTCCATGTAAAAACAGTAATAGGCTACAAATTATATGGATAAAGATGATATTGCATATAATATTTTTTATATACCTTTGATTTTATAATAATGACTAGACCTGATTGACTACTGACACACTTAAAATTGCTCTGAATATATTTAATTGCTTCAGTTTCAAAATTGTTATCACGTAGCATAGGTTCCCACAGGCACATACCTATGTGCTATGGGAACCTATTGTTAAGACACTCCGATTCGTTCTCCACTCTTCCGACGAATTTGAGGCAATGCATGAGAGTGGCGAAACTCAACACCGCGTTTTGTCCTGCTACCAAAGTGATGGTATGAAAATATTAAGTAATTTCATTTATAAATTTAAAAATGTATAAAAATTTGAACAAAGCAGGTTTGGAACCGCGCCTCTTGGAAGCCGTCCAAGCGCTCTGACCAACTATGCCGTTCGCTCTCACCAAGCTACGTCGAAATTATACGCTTGACAACTTATTTATGTTGTTAGAATCTCTATAGGGAGATTTTTACAAACTTCCGCTACCCAAAGACAATTTTTTTTGTTTAGAACATCAATATTTTAGTTTACAATTATCGTTTGGCAAGAGAGATTCTATTGATTAAATATTTTTACTAAGTATATTTAAAGTAATACTCATATAAAAATTTGAACGAAGCAGGATTTGAACCCGTGCCTCTTGGAAACCGTCCAAGCGTTCGAAACCAACTAATAAGCGGGTTTAAAATATACTTTGTACAATTTTTTATACGTTTTTAAATTTATTATTTTGTTTTATTTTATTATTTATATTTTATTTATAAACAAATAATTGTATCTATCTAGTAAATATTCATATCTATCAAATGTTAAATAATAAGTAATATTATATAAAACAAGTTACAAGAGGATGTAAAAGAGAGCTCTTTTAATTGACCGAATCGAAATCATGCAGAGTTTCTTTCTTTGAGAGTCGTTTTCTTTGAGTGCAGCGCTTAGTGTGACAAGTAAAAGACATCCGACTGCATCTAGTTAAATACACGAAGACATGGTTACGGTCCATTATAGTACTTGGAAAGTAGGTGGTACTTATATTTTTTAAAATATGTATTTAGTACAATCTAGTATCCAGTATCAAATAATATATATTGTGTGTTGACTGGCGTAACTTAACGCCGTGCAATATTAAAATGGGTAAATTAAAATAATTCTTTCCTTCGATTGAGGTTTGAATCAACATAAATTGTGCTTTTGGTCTATGTTGCTCTTACCCGTTCCGATTTTGTGGTCGATTTTTTATTTATTATGATATTATGAAAATTATATGTTTTATTTTTAAAGTTTTAAATTTACTAACTAATAATAGACCAAAAATACTTATTTAGCAATCATGTAAAAATATAAGTCTCATGGGATTTGAACCCGAGTCTCTTGAATTATACGTTTTTTAAATACGCATTTTTCTTTCTGAAATGCGGATAAGCACTTTAAAAATAATATAATATATTTATAACCCAAACTATATGTAATGATAGATATATGTTAGGCAATATCTTATACTGTCATTGTAAAAATTACTGTAGACGATGTACCTTTAAATCTTTTACATTGATTTAAATACATGTAACACAGCTCTAGAGATAGCTTTAGCTCTAGAGTACAAGTAGCTAGGAAAAACAAAAGATTGTTTTTTTTTCAGCCCCACGCATTCTGCATGGCGGGGTAGGTGCATGGAACCTGGGAACCTAGTGTTAAAACCCTCCGTCTAGTTCCCCACTCGCCGCTGATTTTGAGACAATGTGTGTTGAGTGGCGGAGCTCAACGCTGAAATAGAAATGAAAACATTAGACATTTAATTTGAAAATATGAAATATTTCATACCTTCAAGTGGGTATTGAACCCGCAACCTGTCGCTTTCACAGTCCTACGCTTGTGGTTAATAGAATTGATTGCATGCGATTGTGAATGCTCTCTTCCTACTAGTTGATTAATGAAAGTGCAGTACACTCAGATACCGAGGTTAATTGAATTGGACGCCATGTTCTACTTTAATAGTAGTGAGACAAATATCGAAAATCATCACTGAATCAGTCAGATCATTGTGCAAGGGCACAGATTTATATAATATTTTCAATCTTGTTGTTGCGTACAGATGATGATGATGATTTCCTCATTCAACACGCAATACATCTAAAATTCTACGAAATGTGTAAAACGGAGTGTCTTACCACTAGGTTCTCTATGTCTACCAGGTTATATAGCAATAGTAATAGAGCACGAAGATAAAAAAAAACATGACTCGGTATTTTTTTACATTTCAGATGCATATAAGATTAGATATTTGAACTGGATATGCTGACTCACGTAATTTCCGAACAATCTCCGCCATAACGCATGGCCTCAGCTGGCGAGAAGAGTTCGGTGAGGCAGAAACGCGTAAAATCAATTCATATGTAAAGGTTTTGTTATTTTGATAGCGAGAACCTGTATAAACATTTATTTTTTTTATTATTTTTATCATTTTTAATCCTTTAAATAGTATGTTTTTAAAAGCAACATTTTTACTAAGTAAATATTAACATTTATTTCTATACAAATAATACAAATGATATAAAAAGATGTAAAAGTATAAATATAATAAAATATAAGTTTCAAAATTGATATCAATATCAAGTTTTTGTTACATCACAGCCATTTTGATCTGAGGGAAAAAAGTATTGACGTCACTAGTCTATACTAGTAAATATTTTTTAAAATCACATGCTTGTACCCCTGCGCCACGACAGACCTTTTGATATGCGGCGAAACACAAAATTTTAAAATTTACAACTGCCATTAACCATCATAGTTATTATCACCATATAGCCGCTATATAGACATATAATATTGATACAATATACCAAAATTACTAAATTGGGTCAATCTATTTCAATACGATGGACATATGTATGTACACGCGATAGCCCCGGTGTGCTACGGATGGGGATGGCTGTGACCGTCCGGTCTACCTTATAACTCTGCCCTGCCATATTACGAACCTTCAGCAAGCAATAAATATTGATTTAGACAAACGTTTTTCATAGAACTACGTTTTTATTTTCATAATATGATTTGTGCGTGTAAGGGCTTGTTAGTTATACCCATAGAGTGCTTTATATATTTTAAATATATTTATAATAACGTATGGCATTGTAGAAAAAAATAAAATAATTCGTTTCGAAATAAAAACAATTCGCCCCCCGAGTGGGAATTCAACACGTAACTATGAACTGAAAATTCGGCTTACGAGGCTACACCATAAGTAATTTAAAATTTTAATAAACTATAAAGTATAAAAGATATCGTTGTATGCTTCCTTTTTGCAAGAGAGGTCACCCTATTATTGTTATCAGATGGACTGCTTTTCTAGGTTTGTTCCATTTTAAAGAGAAACATTTTTAACATTTTACTAGCTATTTTGCAAATAAGATTTGAAGAGATATTTTTAAGCCAAACTATATCTATCCAAAATCTTTTAGAATATTCTATTTGCTTCCATTTACACCGACAGTGTCGCCTATTTCCTCATAGAGTCTTAAGGGACAGGCCAATTGAACCGCACTCTCCTCAATTACTCTAAAAGACGTATCCGTACTATAAATATGAGGCACTACGATTTTGCAGCATCTTCGTTTATATAAAAACAATAAAAAATGAAAAAATCGTATAATTTATATGTAATAACTAAATCTTACTACTAAAAAAAATCAGAGAGTTACTGTTTTTCAAAATAGAAAAAGAATATAATATTTTCTATATTCTACTATCACAATATTTATATATACTTTTTTATGCTTTTTAAAATAAAATGATAACTATAATAATCGAAAAAACAGTGATTTCTTCTTAAAAGAAAATAGAGTATAACATTATATAAGACGACAAAGTCATACATCACCAGTGACCCAATAACTGGATGGTACAACTTATTAAATATTGTGTATTGCGCCACACCTTAAGACTTAGACCAGCTTGTTTTAAAATATTGTATTGTATACATAAATATTTCAATGTTTGAGATGAATTTTCATAAACACGTATGTCTAAAATTTTATGAAGTGACAAATTGTGTCAACTTTTTATATATTATTTCTCCTGCAATAGCACGAGTATTTTGTCGTTCTATACATTAATTGAACTGAATAATGGCGAAAACCATCAAGCAGCATTTAACATGACAATGAAACTAAAAAAAAAAATGAAAACACTAATTCAAGAGGTTTCGTTGATTTGAAACCACTGTAAATATAAATTAAAAAAAAGCTACTAACGAGAACGATCTTAACTCATCTGTACTAAATTAGGCTAAAAATATCCGCACATAATCATATGATAACGTAGACATTGGTTTATCGGTGCGTTGTTTTTGTGTCGCTGCCTTACGTAATTTTATATGATATAATATAAATGTTACAGCTATTTTATGTGAACAGAATTGAGTTGTATAATTTTGGCTCGATGGAAACGAGATCGGCGCTCGGTCGATAATTTTTACCTTAGCTCAAGTGCTGGCCGCGGTAGAGTTTACGAAGAATAAATTTGGCTATTTCTTCCACAAATCTCATAACAGCCTTATACAAACATAGCGTAAATTCTTAATGGCATAGCTTAATTCAAAAAAAGTCCTTGGGTTACCATAAATCATATAAAGAACAAAGAAAATAGTAGTCTTTGTTTCCTCATTGTATTATAATTTCTATACATTTTAGTGACGCCGGAAACTTAATTGACATAACAAAGGCTGAATAAAAGACATATGGTCGCATTATATACTCGTACATAGATTTCTAATGCTCAAACGTGATATATAAGAATAATTTATTATTTCAAAGTGTATGTGAATACGCTAAAGCTTTTACTTGTGTTAATATTTTAATTTTGCGAACAACTCGACATATATAGATAGATGTGCGGGGCGAAGAATATCGCTGAGGTTAAATCGTGAAATGAATATATTTTAGTATGTTACGGATTACATTACTGTTTCAACTAGATACTCCAATGGATGCTTTTTATTTGTAGCTTTCCGCTGTATCCAGCACACAGCGTGGTAGGCAGAAGGATCTTTAGAGCTTAGTGTAAAGACACTCCGTTCCGATTCCTTATTTTCGCTGAATTTTAATTATTGCGTGTTGAATGGTGTAACTCAAAGCCGCGCTTTGTCCAATTATCAGAGCGAACCCGCAACCTGTCACTGGCACGCTGGTGCCCCTGCGATGATCCTCTTAAATAATAACTATTTTTGTCTATTTTTCTTATTGAAAAGGTTATATTTCAGAACTTATTAAAAGAGTAAAATTTTACCTTTCAAGAAAGAAACATATTTAAATTGGTTTTGCTATTAATAACTATACATGCATTATGCTAAATAGAACTAGCTTTCAATTTGCATCAAATATGCTTATTAATTGTGATGGGTTGCTATCAATGTTATTACAGACTAAAATGATATATAAACAGAATACAATTGTTCAAATTGTAACGTACATGGTTATGACACTTTCAGTAAAACCTATCAAACAATTATTGTATTGGTCATTCGAAATTATGCCACCTAATAAATTATATGGAGATAGGCCTTCGTATGCAAATTACAATCAGTAAAGTATAGAGATAGATTGTATATATGTTTCATATAGCTATTATGTCACAATAGGTATAATGTATAACAATGGGTATAAGAAGAAGAATTAATGCAAGATCCATTCTTCATTAGCAAAATATTGGCGTATTAATACTAAATTTAAAAATGTATAAAAATTTAAACGAAGCAGGATTTGAAACCGTCCAAGCGCTCTGACTAACTAAGCCATTCGTTCTCACCAAGTTACGTCGAAATTGTTATACGCTTGTTAAAACTTATATATGTTGTTAGCAATCTCGGTAGGGAGATTTTTACAAATTTCCGCTACCCTAAGACAATTTCTTTAGAATTATCGTTTGGCAAGAGAGAATGCTATTTATTAAATATTTTTACCATTTTTAAAGTGTTATTCCACACTTAGGAAAGAAAAATACGAAATTTAAAACGTATAAAAATTTAAACGAAGCAGGGTTTGAACCCGCACCAACAACGCGTACAACTTATATATGTAGGTAACAAGCGTATAAGAATTTTAGCTTGGTGAGAACGAATAGTTTAGTTGGTCAGAGCGCTTGGACGGTTTCCAAGAGACGCAGGTTCAAATCCTGCTTTGTTCAATCTTTTATACGTTTTTAAGAATTGTAAAAATAAATACAAGTATTCTTTAAGATTTTTGGCTTTGATTTGGCCTTGTAATTATTGTGTTTTAGAGTCTTTGGGTATAAAAATAAATAATAATATAAAAAAAAAACTATGCACTCGTCTAAATATAATGGGTCTATATAACAACAGCTTAATTGGGAAAGTATATAAAAATATTATGCTGATATTTTCTTTTGTCCAAATTATTACGTTGTTTTTTTTTTAAATTTATATAACAAATATTTAAATTTTTCTTTGTGGAAAGGATCTTCAACGTCGGATCTTAAGAAAACTAATTTATATAAATCTAACGAGGTTCTTTACGTTTATTCTTCAACTCCGAATGTAAAAAAAATGTTTAATTTGGAAGGAAAAAATTAAAAAGATTAGCTATCTTCTAGTAAATGTTTTGTTGTAGGTATCGGGCAAACCATTATTATATAAAAATCCTTTAGGGTTTTGGACTTTATATATTTATAGTAAAATTTTCACATATTTTGTATCAATATATTACTTAAAATTATCGATACTTTTTGAACAACTCTACTAATTTGCACTACCCGTGAGCTACTTTAAGGAACTTTAAGGAACATTCCAAAAACAATTTAATATTTACGAGCTTATTATATCTTCTAAATTTCAACGTTATGAAATGAATATTTATGAAGCTGAAGTTTGTTTGTTTGGTTGAACGCAATAATCTCAAGATCGACTGGTGCGATTTGAAATTTTCTTTTTTCATTACACAGCTCGTTTATTGAGGAAAGTTATAAGCTATAATACACGATGATAAGATCTGTAGGAGAAACCGACGAACTCAAGAACATCCGTGCGTGCGCTGCTTGAAACGTAGAAGCTGCGTAATAATCATCTAAGACAGATAGAATTGTTCACCTTTAAAAATTCTATAAAACTCCGTGAGAGTCTACTACGTATATCTTAAGGACAACCTACAGTTACCATGAAAACGATTTACAAATCACATAAAAAATTAAGGATGTTTTTTTAAAACAACTGTAAGCTACACCGTGTTATTTATTCCTTATTTAATTAAGTTAGTTAGATACGTCGTGTGTTTTATACAATTTAAAATTTCCTTTTACGTAATGTCAAAAAAACAAATAACTTACAAAATAATAAGAGCCGAGTGTTCGTCACGCCGACCGTGGTACGAGGTACAACTCGCAGGTCTCAGTGTACAGCGTGAACACATAATACCTATTTTCTATAATAATTATTATAAAGCGTTAATGTGAGAATCTACTGGTTGGGATTGATAAGAAAAAATTGTATGAGATGGTCGATTTACCGAGTAAGGCTAATATGTATTTAGTTATTTCCATTCAGTCATGTGGGGGGAGCCACAAGCAATTGCTAGTGTATAATAATAAAGTAAATATACATATATAAATTAAATACCATGTTTGCCTATAAATTAATAAGTATTTATTAAAATACTGCTTGCAATAAATAAATTATATATTCTTGTGAAGCTTTTAGCTTTTTGGGCTTCGACCTCGACTTTGATAATATTACCAACGGAGCGAGTGTTCTGAGACCGAATAAGCTGTACATCATATATATAATGAATCGTTGAGGAAGACTTTTGTAAGGCTTCGTTGTACATCTAAGGATGATTATTTTGACAAAAGAAGATCCTATTTAATGTCAAATTATTATATGAGATTTTTAAAAACATAGACCTTGTGTCAAAATTTCCGAAATAAAGATATTTAATTTATATGGTGTTTTACTATTTACGTTAAGCTTCCACATATATTAATTTCAGTCTTAATTTTTTACTTGGGCAAAAATATATGTTTAATTAATGCGTGTTTTCCAAATTGAGAATAGTGTATCGAGCGAAATCACTAGATTGTCCTTGTTTAATTCACTTAGAGATGCGCTAATATTAAGAGAAAGTTACTTCTTAGTCGCCATCAAGCAATTTGATTATAGCTTATTGCCTAGTTTATGAATCAATTAATTATGAATCCAATAGTGAAACACCATGTATAAAATAATTAGATATTCCGTGGGTGTGAAATGCTTGCAAATCTATAGTAACAAGTAGCAAGTCAAATTGTATAAGCCAACAAAAAAGTAGCCAACTAAATTTGAAAATTAATAAACCGATAAAAGGTTCAACTTTAGTTTTAATATTCGTAAGTTAGTATATTCTTTATTTTATATATACAAATTATTCTAAAAAAACAAATCGAATTAGAATTCACGAACTTTGTATGCTGACAAGTTCTTAAAGGTTAAAGTTGATTAAATAACAAATCATTAGAGAAGTAGTGACGTGTGGCCTGTCATGGTGCAGCGGCACAAGCGTGTGACTGTAACCGACAGGTTGTGAGTACGATCTCCACTCGAGAAAATGAAATATTTACAAAATACAACAAACCACAACAAACCACAACAACACAAACAAATCTAATATTTTCAATTTAAGTTAATATTTCATCTCTTCGCTCTGGTAATAAGGCAAAGGCGCGGCGTTGAATTCCACCACTCAACACGCAATGCCTTAAATTCGGCGGAAAGTGGGGAACGGAAGTGGAACGGAATGTCTTAACACTAGGTTCCCACTGCCTACCATGCCATATGCGCGATACAACGTGAAGCTGAGTAAATAGTTACGTAATACTTTGTACTTTAGACCTTACACAAACATGACGATATAGGACAAGTAGTTCGAAATAATATCTATAGTAAAACTGTCATTCGTGCTAAGAAAATCGTCTATTATCTAGTATTTATGTCGATTGAAACATCACTTCGTAGTATTGTTCGCGTGTTGCAGGCTTTTATCGTGCAACCAGTATGAATTATTAGTAACTTTACTAGGCGTTGATTTTAAATGTGATATTTTAGAGTACTACAATATCACATTTAAGGGTGGAAGTCACTGTCAATTGTAACGAATCTGTTCAATACGACTTTTAAACTCAGCTTCACCCATATATCCCTAGCGGGGTAGGCAATACGAGTTTTGATGAGTTTATTTAAAAATAACCACAAATTAATAACTGAAATATTTTGTTATTATGATAGGCGACGTATATTCACGTTGTACATCTTGTAGGGGGAACTACTCTAGTCAGGGGGAACTTTGGGAATCAAGTGATATATGTAACAAACCTCATATAAGAACATGATGTCAATCTACTTCTTTATCCTGTATTTGAGATATTCCGCGTTCATATTTTACTATTGATAATTTATCTTATTAATATTATATTTTTTTTTAGCTTCATGCTCAGGCTCCCATAAGGGGAGGCTCTTTTTCACCCTATTTAATAATGTAAATACTATAAAGATGTTAAAACATGTAGAACATGTAGAATTCGTTGAGCTGACTGAATCTACAATGAAAGTATACAAATAATGATATTACCAACGATGTTACGGTCAGAATCAAGAAGAACGTTAAACACGTCCTTCTTTATTCAGTAGTTTAAGTACGTTGAGGGAGTGAGTGATGAAAGAATTGAAAAAAAGATTAACGAAGGAAGCGCGTGTGGTAAGAGAAACAGGAGGAGACGTCAGTTGGCTTCGGTAACGTAGTATTGATAATACTGGAGCTGGATTTGATGTCAGTGAACGAGGCAAAAGAGGCAATGTAGGGTAAATGATACTAATAAATTGCTGTAAGAGGGCATCTACGTAGAACTATCGCCTTTATAATCAGACATTGTTCCACTACACAATATTACCTCTTAACAATTGCTTTATATTTTTTAGTAACATAAATGCAAATGCCACTTACATTAGAAATTCTATTCGTATAAAGTTATTATAATAACAGAACAAAGCTATAATCGGATATTGAATTGTAAATTTTATCTATTTGTGGTTCTGGCAGTCGCTGTATTCACATTCAGACGGATTAATGCATTTGCTATGTTATTAATTCATTGGCCACTGACTATTTAAGTGGATTGGTAAGCCATTACTGGCTAAACTAAGTTATAATAGTAGAATTGTTTTTAGTATTAATATATTTAATTCTTCGCACTGTACTGTGAGGCTAAAAGACTATTTTTAATTCTTTATATTTTTTATAGTTACCAAGTATCGTATTAAATTTAAAATTTTAAGAAGTTTACAATTTTCTAAGCAATTGGTAGTTGTTTGAGAATAAATATTTTAGTCTTACTTTAGCACTTTACATAAGTAAACAATTTTTATTTACATGTTATAATAACTATTTTTTAAAACTGTTGTAAATAATGAGTGGAAATAATGGTATTATATTGAGAATCAAAATTTAAATATTATCTTCGGCTGTTATTTCCTTTGTTTGATGTAATAGTCAATTATTTAAGTAGTGCCTGGAGCTTTATAATTATTATTACATGCCTATTAAATTATATGTATGGTATTCAAATGAAGGGAAATACTACGATGATAAAAATTTGGACGATGCAGTATTTGAACCTGCGCCTCTTGAAAACCGTTCATGGCTTAGTGGTCAGAGCGCTTGTACGTTTTCAAGAGGCGCAGGTTCAAATCCTGCTTCGTCCAAATTTTTATACGTTTTTTAAATTTTTTAAATTTAGTATTTTTCTTTCCTAAATGTGGAATAACACTTTAAAAATAGTAAAAATATGAATGATTAATTTTCGTAGGGACACGTCTCTCACGCAAACATTTTTATTATTTGAAATTAATAATACTGCACCTGAAAAATATAATTTTAAATGAAACTACTAAACTAGTTAAAGCTAACTAAGTAGTTAACTAAGTAGTTATGGTCCCAAAAAAAGAACAAAAGCTTAACAACTTAAAAGGCAGTTTCTTTAAAAAAAACATCTTTACGTTTTTTATGTTTATTAATTAGTTGGGGTCTTTTTTAAATAAATCCTATTAACTTACAAGTTCCTTTTAGATATAAATATTCAGTCAGTTTCTACTAAACTCAATACACATATTAATCCGGTCGGATAAGAACAAAAAAGACAAGAGTTAGTCCTTTAAAGCAAGAACAGCAATTCCAAAGTAAGAGGGGGAGAACGTTCGTTACAATTGTGTTGTAGGTGACACCGTTACTTCAATCGATTGCGCCCGTAATGCCCTTAGGATTGGGTAAATATAATTTGGATAAATTTAGTAGGCTATTTTCTATTGATGTTAGTTTTTTTTATGTTTCAGAAGAATTTATTAACAAAAAATAATATTACAACTGTTGTATGGCTTTCTTCAGATTCTATATAACATATTATATATTAGAAAATATTTAATATGAGATTTACATTTAATCTTTATTTTATGTGCAATAAAGTATACTTATCTTTTAAATATCAAAAGCAGCAGCAGCAAATTATTATACGTTCCTGTAGGAAGCGAAAAAAGTATCTAAATGAAACTGACTTAAAAATGACTTTCAACTTCAAAAATGTTTTTTAACTTCCGCTACCCCTTGTTTTAGAATATCTTTTAGCCAAGGAATGTTCTACTATTGTTGTTTGTTCATGTAATTCGCTTTTTAACTAAAATCAGATTTGGGTAGGGACGAGACTTATAATAATGAGGTCATTCGTATGCAAGCCTGTTCGAACGGAGCGCTTCTTACAAAGCCCTCGCTCGATTCCGAGTTACTTGGTTCCTATTTCTGATTCTGTCACCCTATCAAATAAAACAACATATATTATATATTACACTTGGGTTAGCCTTTGTGTATTAAGTAAAAATAATATGTACATAAATTTTATTTCAAAGATATATTACTACATATTTAACTATTTAAAATATTCTTAGCAAATTTATAAAAAAAAGAAACAAATCTAAAATGATACTTAAAATGAAGTAAATATGAATACGTATTGAATATTGTGTATGTATATATATATATATATATATATATATATATATATATATATATATATACATATATATATATATATATATATATATATATATATAT
>DWMZ01000777.1:0-19604 GCA_018249855.1 Eueides tales michaeli
CGCGTCCATGTTAATCTACTAAATGTATAGTCTGTTCAATTTATGTAAAACGTGAGGTGTGGCGGGTCACGCCCCTATACCTACTGGGGTACCTACAGCGTGTTCTCTAACACGCAACGCTAATGACGTTTTATTTGATTAAATTTTATAATTATCATGATTTTCTTTGATAAATATCTATAATTTGTATGTATTTGTAGATTTATTTTGGTAATCAATTCGTTTCTTGTGTTGTGTATATATTCTTAAGTGAATTAAATTGTGGAAGGGAATGGAGTGACTTGACACTAGGTTTCCAAGTTTCCTGCGTGGAATACAGCGTGAAGCTGAGAGAAAAATAAAGTGCAGCCATTATAATTTATGATTCTGTCTGCGTTTAAAAAGTTAGGTAGATATATTTGAAATTATGAGACATTCTGTTCCCACGTACTGCCCACTTTTTGCGGATTTGCGTCTTGTGAAGCGGCGTCCAACGCCGCGGTTTGTCTTGCTGGAACGCAGAAATGAAAGTGATCTGTTTCGTGTGACGATCAGGGAGCCAGAGTTCGGTGTAGACAGAGTGAAAAGAGACGCTACTCTCGGCACACTCCTTTTTTCACTTTCTTTTACTCAAAATGAAATATACCTGCTCTTCTATTGCTAGAATATAATAATCAGAATATATGTTATATAATAATCTGAATTTCGAGAATATAATAGATTAACTTCCTAACCTAGCCAATAATTAAACTGCTAACACTAATAATCCTTTTTCTCCTTAGGGCGCGCCACCAGGCCCCTGGGACATGAAGGGCCACCACGCCCTCCACCAAGGCGCTCCGCAGCCCCACCCGCCGTACGTGCCGCAATACTCGTGGTACCAGGCTGATGCTAACCCTGGGCTTTTGACGTGAGTATCTATATCCATACTAATAATTATTTTTTTTTTAGCTTCGCACTGTAACCCAGGTAGGCAGAGGGAACTTGGGACCCTAGTGTTAAAACACTTCTGTCTCCCACTTTCCTCGGAACACGAAGTATTGTGTGGCGCAATTAAACGCCGCAATATTTCAAATAATCAATATTTCATTACCTTCAGTATAATAAATATTTTAAATGTGTCACATATTTTTCAATAATAAAAAGGGATGGCGAGTTAAATTGAAAATACTTTCCATTTTATTACAAAATTCATGTTACAATAAAATAATATAAATCATAAAAAAAACCTATAACACTGAGAAAGGACCTTATCTCGGAAAAGAGCTTGTAGCTCTTGAACTGTTGATCCGATTTTCATAAAACATAGCTAAGAACGAGCTTAAAAAAGCCGCACTCAAATCGGCTTAGACAGTGTTTATGTATCGGGTGCCCATAAAATAGATGTAAAAAAAAATAAGATGCAAAGGTTACCTTATATATATTTATATATAAAAGTATTTAATATATGGCATTTTGTGGATTTTTCGTCATCTTCTCAAGTGAGGATCGTCGATCCTTCGTTACAGTTTTTTTACAGTCGCTGGCTTATGTCTCGCACCATGATAGATGTCATTAGACAAAATATAACAGCTTAAATATTATTTACAGTGATAACGGTCTCGCACTGTTCCATCGCATGGGTTTAAGGAGTCAGTTCTTGGGGAATGACCAGAATAATTATGACAGCTGAAGATATTCGGACACTAGAATTACTTAGAAACAAAATATGTTATTTTAGGAATAATGGCTGAGGTCTTTGGCATAATACCTTTTTGTGTTTTTTTTTATTTGATTTCTTTTTTTTTGATAAAGAAAATCTGCAGTTTGTCTACATATCTCAGTCGTATTGTTCCTTTTTATTGAATTTTATCATTAAAAAAACTAATGGCATACACCAAGCAAAAGATTTTAAAATAGGATTTTTTTTTATATGAGAGGACGTAATTTCTTTTAAATTTTCGTTGTTAGTACAATTTTTTATAGGAATCAAAATTCATAATTACGTCCTTTCTAATTTGGCTCTAAATTATTATTAATAGAAAAATTGTTTGTCTACAGGGTCTGGCCTGCCGTGTAACGATCGACGGACAAACTGAAAAAAAATAAATATAAAATACAATCAAATTATAATGCCTGCTAACGCATAACAAAATGGCGTTGCGCATAAAATGGCGGATTTACACAACCAACATAAGATAAGAATATTATTTAATAATAAAATCACTGTAAATTTCTTATAAAATAGCATTAAATGTTTATAATTATTGTAAAATTTAATGTACAATATATTTAACCGTCGGTGGCCACGACTTCGCTCTCTCTCTGTGGTGTATGCCATTAAAGTTTTATCAAAATAGTGTAAGCAATTCCAATTTTGACTGATGTACATACGTAGTAACGTCAAAATGTATGGTATAGTAATTTAAACTTTTTGTATATATTTTAACGATTTTAAATGTAAATGTCACTTTCAATAAAATGTGCAATAATCTGTGGATTTTTCTTTTGTTTTTGTGCTTCTTCATTATTTTTTATTGTTCCTCAAGTGGTCACCGGATTATTATAAGCCGAAGATTTAGATTTGAATGGCCAATTACAACTCTAAATTAAAATGATCTAAGATTTGGACTAAATATATTGAAATTTGGTATTAAAAATGTATCTTAGCAAAATGTTTTTACGAAATTTCAGTACATTTTTACCCAAAAGTGTAAATTGCACTTTAGAACACAAAATATGTAATTTAAAATAATTCGGAAATGTCAAATTGAAATAACAAAGTTGGCAGCATTGGACAGACATTTTTTAAAAATCATTTGATATTCTTCAAAATAGACTATAAGGTTTATTTCTTGTTTTTTTTCTTCATTAATTTTAATTTGTATGTGTGAAAGTTCCAAACAGCCTAAAATTGGTGCTGACTAGATGTTTTCTATTTTTTTTTTTTTTTGTAATTAAATGTACGACAAATTAATACCATTAAAATATTAACTAAGCTTTAAAATATTTTTCTTTATTTATTTAGAAATATAATTTAAAAAACACAAAACAAACGGGAACACAAACCAGTCTGTTGTGATACATAATTTTAAGTTTAAAATGGCGTCTTATCAATAGTTTTTTTTTTTATTTTTTGATCATCTATAAATAAAAAAAATATTAATGAGATGCAATTTTTTTCAGTTAAACTATAAAATTATATTTATTACAAAGGAAAGAAATAAAAGTTTGTGAAAAATCGTGTTCTAATTAATAAATTTATGCTGTTATTATTTTAAAGCCATGTGAATTTTATCTGTAACAATACAGCCTATTTAAAGTAAGAAAAAAAAAACATTTCTTTTTGTCTTTTAATCCATTTTTTTCTTTAAAAAAGTTATTTCATAAAAAATATATGAAATTAACTTAAAAAAAGTTTTTTTTTACTAAAAATACGCTGTAAATCTTAGAATTGGTCCTACGGGAGGTTTGTACATACGTTTTGTATTATATAGAGAATATATACATATACATATTAGCTTAGATAGTATAATTACTTTATAACTATGTAATATAAGGAAAACGGAAACAAAAAAAAAACAGTGAATTAATTTCTTTTGTCAAATAAAAATTGAAAAAGATTTCATTTTGAGTTTTCATTTCACCTTTTCCACATATATTATTTCTTTTTTTCTCCAGAAAACAAAAGAATGTTTTTTTTTTTCAGATCGGTATATCCCACATCTATATAACAAGTTAGACAAAGAGACACAGACAGACACTCCTCTAGTGACACGCTGTCTAATTTTCAACAAATCACGCATTGAGCGGCGTAACTCAACGCCGGTTTATGTTGTGCACTAGCGAGGAAATTAATATAAGTTATTCTCCCGAGTGAGAAGCTAAATTAAAGAAAAGAGTACATAGATTAAGTAAAAAAAACCTTCCTAAAATATTTTTTCGTAACCATAATCACTCTGGCGCAGACACATTGTTTATGCTATTATAATATAGTATGAGGCCTGTCGTGGCGCAGGGGCGCAGCGTGTGTCTGTAATACAGATTGTGGGTTCGATACTCACTCGAGAAAATGAAATATTTAATATTTTAAATTTAAATATTTAAAATAAAAGAATCAAAAAAAAAGCCCTGATACGAAAAATCACTACCACGTCTTGGTAAAATGCTTCTAGCTCCCAAACTGCTAATCTGATTTTAATAAAACATAGCTAAGAATCACAGTGTTAAACAACGCTTATTGTTAAAACAAACTGCACAGAAAAGGATTCATACATTCAGACATAAAAAATTACAACGCCCTTTTGCGTCGGCATTAATTATTATATTAATATTTCCATTTCTTTGCACTGGTAAAGAGGCAAAGCGCAGCGTTGACTACCAATTCTCAACGCAATGTTTCTAATTCTGAGGAAAGTGGGGGAGGGAACGAAGTGGCTTAATATAAGGTTTCCATGTTTCCTCTGTCTACCCTGGCAAGTGTGAAGAAAGTATGTAAAACATTGTCTTAGCACCGTTACGTTCAGGAGCACAACATATAACTATAATAACGGTCCTGGGTTCGATACCCACTCGAAAATCGAGGATAAAAGATGAACACCCTCTATCCTGTTTTACGCGGGATAAAGCGTGAAAACAAAAACACATAAACCATAAAATTTCGTATAAATAATGTGATAAGTGATAGTAATTAAAGCTGGTTATTTAATTTATTCATATGACGTAAATTATATTTGATAATTCAGATGTACAGTTTTTCACTAATTTGAATTCTATTTATCTATATATGTATATTAGTTTTTTAATAATCGTTATAATACAGTTTGTGACTGTAAAAGCGTTGGTAACTGGTTCGATTCCCACTCGCAAAACCGAACTTTTTTCATATTCTCGCTTTAGTAATAGGATAAGGCGCGGCGTTAACTTCCGTTACTTAACTTGCAATGTTTTTAATTGTCAAGAGAAAAAGCGGTATCTGGGAACTAGATTACTTAACTAGGTTCCCACTACCTTCCCTGTTATATGCGTTACCTAAATATACCAAATATATCATTAACTTAAGATATATTTTTCACAAAAATAATTTAATACCAACATAAAAAAGTTGACAGCTCGCTAGTTAAAAGACAGATGGTTAACACATATATTTAAAAAAAATATGGTTTTTCAATACTTTTTGTATCAAAAACACGTTTTGAGGGACTTTATTGTGTTTTAAAAGGGTTCCGTGGGCGTGGACTTCCGTTCCATTCGTGTTTCAGTACGGGGTTCGATTTTTTAGGGGACGTGTTTTCTTGATGGTATAAAACGTGACACTTCGCACTCGTTGGGCGTTACTTGCATATGCTATTTTTTAGATCGTTATTTTTTTTTTTGAACCCCGAATATAATAGGAAGGCGTAGGGAACCTAGAATTACGATACTGTATTCCTTACTCGTTCGTCAAATCAATTTTCGAGAGATTTCTAGCAAAACAATGAAAATAATTATAGTATCTTTGATTTTCGCGATTGTTACACATTTTAAATGAAACACTTTTAAACGGATTAATCGCGTATATTGAATTTTAAACATTTTTGGAAACCCGACGTTTCGAACACTTTACAGTAGTGCTTGGTCACGGGTAGACTGTGTGTTCGAAACGTCGGGTTTCCAAAAATGTTTAAATCTCAATATACGCGATTAATCCGTTTAAAAGTGTTTCATATAAAATGAAAATAATTATTTCCTTAAAGGGAGAATTGAACTCACTACAGTCCCCAAACTATGGCAATTCTTTAAACTGAAAAAGACGCAATGATAGTTATAAAATACATATAATACTTAATATTTCAATGTACATTGGTAATTTAAAAAAAAAACAGCCCTAAAATAAAGAGAAAGCAGTGAGGCTACCTGTCTCTCTCTTCCTTGTATATGATTAGACAAAGACAAATATTGGTCTCTCACCTTCCCTCCTTTACTATGTGTTGAACACTCAGACTAGACAAGCCTATGGCTCTTCTACCTTATCTATACTTATAATAAATTTATAACTGAAATGTTCATGGAAGATATATTTTTTTTATTTTAGCTTCACGCTGTATCCCGAACGAGGAAGGGTAGGCAGAGGGAACCCGGGAACCTAGTGTTAAGACACTCCGTTCCACTTCCGTTCCCCACTGATATATTAAAAATTATATTATAGGAGACATTTGTTAACATAATAAAGGTTAAAATAGTGTTTTTTTTTTAATGTTTTGTCTGTTTGTCCGTGCGATTGTACGCGATAATCCCTAAATATAATAGAGAAAACTGCATTTAAATTGACTACTCAGATTTAAATGCAGTTTTCACTGTTGCACTCTTATACATTAGCAATAAATAACCATTAAATAACTGTTATAAGTTGGGTTTTCCTCAATATTTAGTGTTTCTTTTATTTAAATCGCATATTAAATTAAAAAACACACAAACAGCGAAATTAATAGTTCAAAACGGCAAAAAAATTACTATGAATTGTAAACAAAAAATATAGTTTTGTAGTCATAATTTATTTACTTTATTAATAAATATATGAAGAGAACCTAACGTCGATCACTTGGTCCAAACTCGAGATTGCGTGTTCAGTTATGTTCGATTTTGTTGTAGAAACTCAGCTTCACGCTGTATCCCGCACATGGCAGGGAAGACAGAGGGAACTTGGGAACCTAGTGTTAAGACACTCCGTTCTACTTCCGTTTCCCATTTTCCGCCGAATCTGAGGCATTGCGTGTTGAGTGGAGAAAATCAACGCCGCGGTTCCGCCGCGGTAGGAATCTCTGAAGGGTTCCACTGTTCAGATCCTGGCTCCATCATCAGATCAGCTCGATCATAACATAATTATTGGAAATATAACAAATATAGTTTCTTAAACTTCATATTACATTATGGATGCATAATTACCAATTGACCTAATTAAATAAAAGGGTGTTTAAACGAAAAATTTTTGTAAGCTTAGATATTCTTAAGAAAAATTATATATACGGAAAGTTAGCATATAATTGTGTGAAATAAAAAAAAATATTTTTTAAAGCTTCACGCAGTATCACGCTATATGCGGGATAATGCGTGAAACTGAGAAAAATATTGCTTATCTCAGTTATAGCTATTGTCTCCTTAGTCTATCTTACTTCTAGCAGAAAACAGCGAGATGTTCAGGTTATATTAATACGCTAGTCTAATTTGTTTGAAAACTTCCGAATCAAAAATAATAAAGTGGGAAACGGAACGGAGTGCCTTAACACTACGTTTCCTAAGTTCCCTCTGCCTAGTACTAAACAATTAGTACAGTACGTAATATTTTCGGAGGTACTCTATAATATTTCGCTATTTACCGATTCTTAAATATCGTGGTTCCCCTTTATATTATAATAATAATCGATAATACTAACTTCAGTAGTGAAACTAAAAAGTGTTTTTTTTCAGATTCACGGTAGGCAAATCGAACTAGAATAAATTCTCCCTTTCTCCACTTTCCACTGCTAAAATTCAGTGGCGTGTTGAGTGGCGGAACTCAACGCCGTGCTTTGCCTTGTTACTAGAGCTCAGAATTGATATGTAACTCGGTGGAAAGTAGAGAACGGTGCTCTGTAGATACTCTGATCTTAACATTAGGTTCCCAAGTTCCTTCTGCATAACCATTTAGGTTATGCAGAAGGAACTTGGGAAACGATAACACCGCTAACCGCTGAGTTTCTTGCACCGATTCGTCTCTGAGTAACTTTAGTGATCTTTTAGTAAATTGTTTGACGTTCAAAAAATGAAGCTTGTAACTGCTCATTTTGAATAAAAATATTCTAATTTGAACCCACGACCGCCCCAACACTTAAACATATCAACACAACAAAATCAAGATCCCAACAAAATTCATACACAAATAACCTATGAGAAAACAGTGTATAGTTAGTCCATATATTGCACTTGGAAGCTGGAGCAAAAACCGAGCTATCCCTTTGTTGGTGCCGCTATATAAAAAAAATGTACGGCCCGACGGTACGATTCAATAAGATCACGTACGTACGGAACATCGTCATTTTAATTACATATCGATAGAAGGGGCAAAACGAGCCCGATATAGAGTTTGCAGCTGACTTTACATGTAAAATGTGATAATTAAACATTATGGGGAGCTTAGATGTGTGTCTGGGTTTTTTTTGGGTGTATAACTTTGTGGCAGGTGCTTGTTACTGAATATATAGGTATTTACTATAAAATATGATATATTTTAATTGTTAAGGAATATAGGTCTAGTACATTAGGAACGATGTTTGCATATCGTTTGCTTTTAATCTTCTATTTCGGTAAATATGAAAAATGGTTAGACAAAGAAGTAAACAAAAAAAATATTGTTAAAATTTATATTTCAATGTAAATTTATAAGAAATTTTCAGGTGAGTGTAGCGAACACGGCTTACCGTGGCGCTAAGACAGTAGAATCCCACCCGAGAGAATTAAGTATTTAATATTTTTTACGCTATTTTAATAAGACAAAGCGCGGCGTTTAGTTCCACCACACAACACGCAATACCTCAATATTTCTGCTTCACTAGTTCAGATCTACTAAAGCAAATAATTAGCAGTTTCACCCGAAGAAGTACACATATTTACAGCCGTCCACTTAAATCCAAGTAATTGCGTGTCATGTGGCAGAACTCAACTCTGTACAATTGTATTGCAATTTAAATATAATTTTAACATTGATATCGAGGCCTGTCGTGGCGCAGCGGCATAAGCGTGTGACTGTAACCGGCAGGTTGTGGGTTCGATCCCCAGTCGAGGAAATGAAATATTTAATATTTTCAATTTAAATATTTAATGTTCCATTTCTTCGGTCTGGTAATAAGGCAAAGCGCGGCGTTGAGTTCCGCCACTCAACACGCAATGCCTAAAAAATTCGGCGGAAAATGGGCAACGGAAGTGGAACAGAGTGTCTTAACACTAGGTTCCCTCTGCTTACCTTGTCTTATGCGGGATACAGCGTGAGGCTAAAAAAAAACATTGTTATAATCTACTTAAGCAAACTTCCGTATTATCTAATTAATCTAGTGTTAAGACACTCCGTCTGCATTACGAAACTGTTCACCCACTTTTTTTCACCCGCATTGCCTCGTTTCCAGAGCAAACAAATTAAAATAAATAATATTTCATTTCAACGAAAGGGTATCGATCTCACAGTCTATCGCGTTAACGGCCGTCCATTTTGCCAATTTTTCATTAAAAATTTCATTTAAAATTTTAGTTCCATCCTTTATAGAACAAGAATGAGAGTGTATTAAGGTACCTAGTTAATTCCCCAGTTTTTCCAAATTGTCATAACGCATTAAGTGGCGTAACCCAACACTGCGTTTTGTCTTGTTATTAGAATATAAAAATCTAAATACAATATTCTCCTGAACGTCGCACTCAGTCACATCTGTGGCACATGTGCTTTCATTTAAGTAAGTAAAATTTATTCATCAATTATTGATTATTATCTCGCAAATAACTGTTAAATAAATATATTAAAAAATGCTTCCATTTGCCTGTCGTGGCGCAGCGGCACAAGCGTGTGACTGTAACCGAGAGGTTGCGGGTTCGATCCCCACTCGGAGGAAAAGGAAATATTTAATATTTTCAATTTAAATATTTAATGTTTCATTTCTTCGCTCTGATAATAAGGCAAAAACGCGGTGTTGAGTTCCGCCACTCAACACGCAATGCCTCAAATTCGGCGGAAAGTGGGGAACGCAAGCGGAGCCGAATGTCTTAACACTAGGTTCCCAAGTTCCCTCTGCCTACCCTGCCATGTGTGGGATACAGCGTAAAGCTGTGTATGTATGCTTTCTTTTTTTTAAATTTTTACACACTTTTAATGAAACTCTAAACTTATTCTTTATTATTGAAACCTGTCGTGTCACAGAGGCACAAGGGTATGTAAACAGCAAAATCAACAGGTTGTGGATTCGATCCCCACTCGAGGAAGTGAAATATATAATATACTTACTTACTTACTAACTTATATTCACGCTACATCCCTAGCGGGGTAGACGGAGAGAACGGAGCGCCAAACGCAACTGTCTCGGCATACCTCTTTCGCCTCGTCCACTGTCATTAACCTCTTCATACATGCCCTCCAGGAGGTCCTCATGCTTTTTACGTGACCTTCCTCCAGTATCGTAGATACTGTGTCTTCGAAGGTCAACCGAGGTCTCCCTCTCCCTCTCTCACCACTCACTTTTCCTTCATAGATATTTTTTGCAATTCTCTCTTCACTCATTCGCTCGACGTGCCCAAACCACCTGAGCACGTTCTTCTTCATTCTCACTGTGACATCCACGCTAGTACCTACCATTCTGTGTATCTCTTCATTGGGTCTACGATCAGTTAAACTGACTCCGCATATCCTATGAAGAGATCGCATCTCTACAGTATTCATCTTTCTTACATTCTTCTTCTGTAATACCCACGTTTCGCTGCGGTATAACAGCGTCGGTACCACTACTGCGTTGTGTACGGCCAAACGTGCAGCTAAGCTGACGTTTCGCCGTCTCAACAATGCAGTTAAGGCACCGTTGACTCTGTTACCGGCAGCAATACGCCTTTCCACATCCATTGTCTGTAATAATGATTTTAACTTAAAATCCTTAATAGTCCTCCTCTGCTTACCATCCAATTTTCGAGACACTGCGCGTTGAGTGTCGATAATTAACGCCGCGCTTTGTCTTATTATTGGAATGAGGAGAGAGAAAAATTAAATTTCCCGAGTGGGAATTGAATCCACATACATCTCGCGTATAGTAAGATACTGTGCCGGTGTGTCGCGACAGACGAAAATACTCGTATAGAGAAACGACGATGATATACGGACGGATTCCAAGAGGTACAGGTTCAAATAAAATACGCTACGTTCAAATTTTTACACGTTTTCTAAATATTTTTTCTTTCCTAAGTATGGATTATCACTATAAAAATAGTGTTGCGACACTCTTTTCTCGTGAGTACGCATGCGTTCCCCAATATATGCTAATTGTATGTTGAGTTGCGGAAGTAAACGCCGCGCTTTGCCTAGTTACCAGAGCGAAAAAATTAAATAGACTATTTCCTAAAGACACTATGCATTATGAAATTGGTAGGTAAATAACAAACACCTGGAAAATATTAAAAAAAAAAACTGGAAGTACATAAAATGTGCACATTCGACCTTGACTGACAAATTAGATAGGTAGGCACCGGGAACTTGGGAACCTAGTGTTGGGACACTCCGTGCCCTTCTCCACTTTCTGCACGCATAGTCGTGTTGAATTATGAATGTAATGTGTGTGACCATAACAGGTTATCAGATTGAATATTTAAAAAAAACTAGACATATTTTGATAACGTCACAAGGACAAATGTCCTGAAGTAGAGATGGGCTGGGCACATATTACGAGAAAAAAATCTACTAAATGGACCAAATTACTTGCTGAAACGTGTCCTTGGATTGGAAGAGTAAGTCAAGACAAACAAATGATGGCCACATTATATTACTGAAACTAAATTTGTTAACATTAAGGCCTGTCGCGGCGCAGGAGCACCAGCGTGTGATTGTAAATGCAACAGGTTGTGGGTTCGATCCTTGCTCGAGGCAATGAAATATTTAATATTTTCAAATTAAATATTTTATGTTTTTAATTTTTCACTATGCTAACAAGAGCCCGGCATCGAGATCCATCACTCAACACGCAATACCTCAAATTCGATGGAAAGTGGGAAGCGAAACGGAGTGTCTAAACACTGGGTTACCAACGTTGATAAAATAATAAGTAAACAATAAATTAAAAAAAAAAATAAAAAGTAAAAAAAATATATAATTTATTTATAAACAAACACACGGACAAACATTTTATTTTCCTTTCACAATTTAAATAACAACATAAGTATATAATAATAAAACAATAAAATCTTCACGCACATCGAAATTGCAAAAAAATGCACTTCCAGAAATAAATTGTTAGGAATTTAGACGGTTGTACCATCTCATTTGAATACGTTGTTAAGTGTTGTGTACACTGTTCCATTTAATCGAGACATCGCTTATTAAGTGGGGCTTAACGCCGTGTTCTGTGGAACATTGAAAATATGAAAATTTACATATAATTATATACCAGAGTGGGAATAGAACCCACAATGATCGTTTACAATCAAAAAAATGACTCACTATGCCAATAGCGCTTTTTTCTATTTTATTGAATATAGAATATTGTGTGAAGTCAGTCGTGGTGCAGCGGCACAAGCGTATGTCTGTACGTATGATAGGTAGCGAGTTCAATTTCTACTCGAGAATAATGAAATATTTAATATTTTCATTTCTTCTCTCTGGTAATAAGGTTAAGCGCGGCGTTGACTTCCGCTACTCGACACGCAATGCATCTAGTGTAAAGTGAGGAATCTTAATGGGAAACGGAGTGTCTTAACACTAGGTTCCTAGGTTCCCTTTGCCTGTCCTACTACATGGGGGTATAAAGTGAAATTAAAAAATAAAAGAATATTGTGTGAAAAAAAAAACATATTATGAACTGAAATACAAAATATATATTCTGTGAAATCCATGCAAGTATATTGTAAATAGAAACAAAGGAGAAAAACGGAGTGTCTTAACACTACGTTCCCGTTTTCCACTTTCTTATACACTTAATACAATATTACTAAAAAAAAATCGCACCCACAACATCCTGTACCGAGCTTAAATCTTAAATAACTGCAGGGATGACAAATTACTAAGGCACGGTATGCAAAGTAGTATTGTAAAGCTTGAAACTTTTTCTCAAGTGTTTCATATTAAAAGCGATCGGGCGAACGATTTTCAATACATACTTAATTCAACTTTTTCTTAACGGAACGTGATGTATGACATAATTTCTTGTGCGCTTGCAGAAATGATTAATTTTCATGGAAATTGTATTACTTATGTGGGCATACTTTTTTTCCATTTAAAAAGGATTTGAAGCTGGGACTGTTTGGTAAGTCATGTTATTTTTTTTTACTTTACGATTCCTTTTGTTATAATATTCCTTGTTACTTGAGAAAATAATCTATGACTATCGCTTGTGTCTGAAATCAATATAATATTAAAAAAAAAACAACTTTTCTGTTAGTGACTGACTGACTATATGTGCTGCCTGTGTAGGCAAAATTGTGCAGCGTTAAACGCTGTTACCTTATATGTAGATTTAAAAAGAACAGGGAATCCCCGAGAAGATAGAGATTTGAACGATATTCCCACAAGAACGGTAAAACACTACTACTACTTAGCAAAACTATAAATATTGGTAACTTTTGGAAGAGATTTACATAGTGGCACAGTGGGTTCGTGTCCGCCAGTTAACCCGATAGTTAAACATTTGATACCCACTTGAGAAAAATAAATATCGATAATATTATTTTCAATATAATATTTAAAAAATTGAGCAAAGAATGTGAAATATTCTATAACATGTGGATATTCTATAACAAACACTGCACAATAAACAGCTAATTAGGCCAATTAACAAATCAAGCCTGTTCCCCACTTTCCGCCGAATTTGAGACATTATGTCTTGAGTGGCGAAACTCAACGCCGCGCTTTCCCTCTTATCAGAGCGTAGAAAAAAAACATTGAAAATTTAAATTGAAAATATCAAATATTTCATTTCCTCGACACGGAATCGAACCCACAACCTGTCCAAACTGCCTCCAAAATATCTAAACGCATAATCGCTAAGAAATCAGCACCATACTAACTTAGACGTTTCCTAGCCAAAACGGGAACTTGGCAGCTGCCATACAAAAATGCAATTGCCAACGCCAAAAAAAGCTCCCGCCAAGCGCGAACCGGCACACAAATATATTTCAACAAGAGCTTTTCGTACAATGTGCCGACATTTTTGGACCTTGAAAAAACTGCTGGCGGAATATCTAAAATTGCTATGGTAGGGTCATTTCGATGGTTTTTACATTTAGCCGAGGATCTCTGGAATAGCGCGCCGCTTCCTCCCGACAGTAAGAAAGAATTGTTCTCGTGTAAAAAAGCTAGTGATGTATAGAAGGTTCCTGCGCGGCGGTATCAAAGCGTGCTTAAGTTAACGGGTTGGAGCTACGTGGTTTTGGATGAGGTATATATTATTTTTAAACGAAACAGTTTTAATATTTGAAAGCAGTATTAAAATGTGTATTATGTTTATATTGTTGTTTTTTTTTTACAGGTAAGAGTAAGATTAGTGTCAGTGTGTGTTTTTTCTCTTTTTGTGCCTGATTTTAGGGGCATAAGTGATTCAATATTGAATTTATTAAATAATAGTGGAAAGTAACAATTTTTTAAAGTACGTGAATCTTTTTCCTTATAGTGACTGAGTTTAATATTGTTAGAAGGAGAAAGGAGAAGGAGTTTTAGGCAAAAACAACGAAATTAAAATAAAACTAAAATTGTTTTTTTTTTTAATTTGTTTAACTTTGGTCTCTTTTGATAAAATGTTTCAATGTTAAGGCTATGCATTATGACGGTTATAGGTTTATTTCACTCTTTGGCAATGATTAAATTTATTTATTATCATTTGATATCCTGCTCTACACTAGTCAATACACAAAATCTTAAAGAATTTGATTTTAAATGCACAATGTCTTGAACATTGAGCGGAGAGTGGGTAACGGAGTGTCTTAACCCTAGATGAAATAGGAAAAAAAACATTATTTTTTTTTATATATTATTTACAACCATTCTGAAATGCCTCCTCCATATTTCACATAGCAAAACCGAGAACCGAACTTGATATTTACGTGACGATAAATTTTATCTCTGCCGTTGCGCTCTAAAATTAACCACTGCGCCATCGATCACTCAGTACTTGTAAAGCTAGTGCAGGCAATGAAATATTCTCCATATTTCTACGTAAAAGATATATTTTACGGGTAAAGTTGATCATAAATTATAGTAAAAAGTAAAATGGAGAGATTGCGATAGGATGTTTTATTGGCCTCGATGAAATCCGAGTTGTAAGGTAGATGTGATGTATGTGTGTTTGTGTAAGTCTCTCTGTGGCATCATAGCTCCTAAACATATGGAGCAATTTTGATTTAGTTTTTTTTGAAGAGTGACTTAAGTCACTCGATTAATCGAGACACTCCGTTCTATTTCCCGCGTTCCGCTGAATTTGAGATGTTCCGCCACTCAATAACGCTGCATAACGTTCCTTTATAAATGGAATACCCAGAAGAAAATCATAGTTCATTTCGAATCAGTAGTTCCTGAGATTTGCATGTTGAACGAAACAAACGGCAGCTTTATAATTTTTTTTTTCAGCTTCACGCTGTAACTCGCACATGGCAGGCGAGGCAGAGGGAACTTGGGAACCTAGTGTTAAGACACTCCGTTCCCCACTTTCCGCTAAATTTAAGGCATTGCGTGTTGGGTGACGGAACTCAACACCTTTATAATATAAGTAGGATATAATATCCTTATTATAAATTTGAAAGTTTATAAGTATGGATGTATGCTCCACTTTCGATTCTCCATTTTGTTTAACTAAATAAACAGGCGAAAACGCGTTTTAGTCACTAGTAACTATTATAACTTAAAGTAGTAAGTTTCTTGTTTCTTTATGGACATCTCCAGCGTAGTACAGGTTCGATACCCAGTTTATGCATTTTAACATACACCTGTGGTGTTTCTTGATAGTATAAAAAGTGAATTACTGGCCACATATCGGGACATTCTTAGTTCTGGTCTTTTTTCTTGATTTCTTTATGCTTAGTAATATATGACCGTGTGATTCCGGCTTAGAATAGGATCACCCTGGTATTGATGGTCTCATAAGAGGCGACTAAAGTACGAGTGGGAGAGTCACGTTGTCAGCAATGACAACACGCATGGGCAGACTCGACCGGATTATTACCACCCCCGGCATTTAAGACCGGCGTTAAGTAGTGGCTTTGGCCACTGCGTTTCGCATTGGGTAATGCCGGGCCCCGGTGCCCGTACACCTTACAGACCGGCAACGCACCTGTAGCTCCTCTAGTGCTACAAGGGGCCGTGGGCGACGGTGATCACTTACCATCAGGTGACCCGTACGCTCGTTTGCCGTGTCTTTAACATAAAAAAAATATATATATATATACTACGGGGCAGTTGTTACAATGGTTAAACATGAGGGTAAGGAGTTCGAATACCTGATTATATAGAAGACTGTAGTGACTAAGCGGTACAGTATCTGACTTCAAAATTTAATGACTGTAGCTTCAATTCTCATTCGGGGATTTTTTTTCATTTATCCTCCCAGACATTGTACGGTGTGTGGGGAACACACAAGGAACACACACTTCCCTGCTACACGCATGATACAGTGTGCAACATTTTTTTTTCTATATTATCTCAACAAATAAATGTTTTGAAACAATAATTTAAGCGCAGCGGTCCGCGATTTGTTTCCTTAATAGAACGTAGTGACTCAGCGGTACAGCATCTGACTGTAACACTCAATGACCGTATCTTCAATTCCGGTTCAGGGATGTTTTAATCCCCCACCAGGCATTGTACGATACGTGGATATCACACAAGGTTCCCTTCTACATTCTCTACTATATGCGAGATACAACGTAAAATATATTTTTTTATAATCTACACATATAAATAATTTTGGGGCCTGTCGTGGCGCAGCGGTACAAGCGTGTAACTGTAACCGACAGGTTGTGGGTTCGATCTTTCATTTCTTCGCTCTGGTAATAAGGCAAAAGTGCGGTGTTGAGTTACGCCACTCAATATGCAATGCCTCAAATTCGGTGGAAAGTGGGGAACGGAAGTGGAACGGAGTGTCTTAACACTAGGTTCCCAAGTTCCCTCTGCCACGTGCGGGATACAGCGTGAAGCTGAGTAAAAATATTTTGCAATAATAATTTTAAATCAACCAACATTATTTTGTCGTTAACGTCAAATTAATATAATAAATATCACTTCACTACCCTACCCTCCCTACAACAACGTCATACTGAGTTCTAAATTAAAATTAGGCAACACTTTTGCACTGTTAGTTAATTATCGGATTTATTGCGAGGGTAGCCAGTTCGAATCAGCGGGGTATTGCCACGCGACTTTTATTACGAAATAATAAATAAAGTACAGCTTTTTAACTTTTAATGTTGAAATTTAATATATTATAGGGGATGTGATTGGCCAACACTTATTGTGGAAGTTATAAGTTCGATTCTCGAATTCTATAGTATTATTAAATATATTAAGAAAACGGCACAAACGCGGCTTCGCCCGCATGGACAGATTTTTAAGCTAACTAAATTATACAAAATGGTTGATTTTTGCCTGAAAGTGGAACAAACATCCATTCTCGCAGAAACTTTTAGATTTATATTTTATCGAATTTGAATTTTAACGTTTTCATTTCTTTGCTTTGTTAACAAAGCAAAGCGCGGCGTTCAGTTTCGCCATTCAATACGCTACGCCTCGAATTCGGCGGAAAGTAGGGACTGGAACGGAGTGTCTTAATATTAGGTTCCCGAGTTCCCTCTGCCTACCCTGCTCAAATCAACCAAACCCACTGTTCCCCACGCATCGACCGCGTGTTAAAAAAAAACAAAAATATCTCATTCTCTAGAATAGGCATCGAACTTAATACCATTGTTTACAGTCACACGCTATACCACTGCACCTATAGGCGAATCATAAAGTCAATTAAGCATTAATCACCCTCTCTGAGAGCCATAAAATCATCAAAAGGTGTTTTTTTTAACTTACAATAATAAATTAAAGAGGAAATTCGTCCCGTTATCGAAATCAAAATGAACAATGCAACAAGGACGTATAATTTTCTTCTCAGATTTTGGCGCGTGTCGTTTCATTTAATAGTATAGTATAGAATTACGTGTATTTTAGCTTAAATGTATGTAGAAATGTATGGATTTGTTAAATAAAGGACGCCTGAGTGTAAACGTATGTAGCGTGAAAGCACCAGCAAGCAAGAATTTGAATTTAAAAGCAACGGCTGTGATTCAATTTATACTGTGGTATGGTAAAGATATTTGGTATTTTCAAGAAGATTTCAAAGATACCTTATCTTTGGTAAGAGAATTGGGGAAAAAGGGTTCACTGGGTTCCCAGTTTTGATTTGCTCACGCTACCACGTGCGATCACGTTTACGTTAACCAGCTCTCGTAAGACAAAATGTGGCGTTGAGTTACGCCGTTCATCTTGCTATATAAGATAGAGAATGTCAGAAAATGTATGTGATATACTGCAATAAAAATAATGAAAAAAATCTCGTCTAATTAGTCAGATCGATTTTAACTTAAAGTATCGATTTAAACCTGATTTATTAAATATTGTCTTCGTTAAACTAAGTCCTAAACTGATACACACTTAGTAATTTTAACTAGGCAATACTTATTGCACAGTATTATATACATATATAGCCTTTAATATTTAATATATGGAGACATGGGTAACTGTATACGGTGCGGCGTTAAGTTGCGCCTCTTAATTTTCATGTTTTTCATATCGTAAATAGAAAACGGAGCTCCATTTTGTATATTCGTTCTATTTCTATATAAAAATATAAGCTTATTAAGATCTTATCTTGTTACAAGTAACGCTTTCGGGAATAAATGTTTGTACGGCTTATTTGGAAAAAAGCTTTTTTTTCAGCTTCACACTGTATCTCGCTCATGACAGAGTAGGCAGAGGAAACTTGAGAATTTTATCGAGGAAATTTTTCAATACTAGTCATATGGCCACTATTGCCTAGAAAATTTTCAAATAAAAAGAATACCCTTAAAAACAAACGAACAACCATTCAATAAATAAATATCTTTGGAGCAAAATGCTACAGACTAGGTAAATATTTCTAGACGACTATATACCTATATAGGATATATCATGTTTTATATATAGTTTGTATTGCTAGCGAACAAAACGTAATAGTGAAAACTGCATTTAAATGTAGTTAGCCGTTTCTTAGATTAAGGCGAACCAACGCACAGACAAACAGACAAAAAAAGTACTATTTTGGGCCCTATTACCTATAATAATAAACGTCCCTCATATTTATTTTTAATATATCTTCCACGTACAGACAGTGATCAGTTACAGATTTATTTATATAAAACTTTAAAAACACAAGCAAAGCAGGAGGTAAAAGGTAGTCCCTATAAAAACCAGATTAACTCATTGTCCTGATACTTATAGTATAGAAGGTTTCTATCAAAAGCGGCTTAATAAATGCTCTGAGCACGTCACGCCCACCAAACTAGGAAGCACGGTGTACATTTACCATTATATATTATTTCTATAGAATGTTATTCTGCGTGTTTGCGATTTTTTTTTTTACTACATGTCGTATGAAGTAGAACTATAGAATAGTTGTTAGATACTTAATATTTATATTTTTTTAAGGATTAATGTTTTTAAAATAGTAAATAATATTGAGGCCTGTCGTGGCGCAGCGGCACAAGCGTTCTGGGTTCGATCCCCCGTCGAGGAAATGAAATATTTAATATTTTCAATTTAAATATTTAATGCTTCATTTCTTCGCTCTAAGGCAAAAGACAACACACACGACGCAAAGTCTCAAATTCGGCGGAAAGTGGGGAACGGAAGTGGAACGGAGTGTCTTAACACTAGGTACCCGGGT
>DWMZ01000778.1:0-19604 GCA_018249855.1 Eueides tales michaeli
AATGAACGAATGAACGAATGAACGAATGAACGAATGAACGAATGAACGAATGAACGAATGAACGAATGAACGAATGAACGAATGAACGAATGAACGAATGAACGAATGAACGAATGAACGAATGAAAGAATGAACGAATGAACGAATGAACTAATGAACGACTGAACGAATGAACTAATGAACGAATGAACGAATGAACTAATGAACGAATGAATTAATGAACTAATGAACTAATGAACGAATGAACTAATGAACTAATGAACTAATGAACTAATGAACGACCGAACGACTGAACGACTGAATGATTGAACGAATGAACGAATGAACTAATGAAGTAATGAACGACTGAACGACTGAACAAATGAACGAATGAACGACTGAACGACTGAACTAATGAACGACTGAACGACTGAACGACTGAACGACTGAACGAATGAACGAATGAACAAATGAACGAATGAACGAATGAACGAATGAACGAATAAACGAATGAACGAATGAACGAATGAACGAATGAACTAATGAATGACTGAACGACTGAACGACTGAACGAATGAACGAATGAACGAACGAACGGACGAACGAATGAACGAACGAACGAACGAACAAACGAACGAACGAACGAACGTACGAACGAACGAACGAACGAACGAACGAACGAACAAACGAACGAACGTACGGACGGACGGACGGACGGACGGGCGGACGGACGGACGGACGGACGGACGGGCGGACGGACGGACGGACGGACGGACGGACGGACGGATGGACGGACGGACGGACGGACGGACGGATGGACGGACGGACGGACGAACGAACGAACGAACGAACGAACGAACGAACGAACGAACGAACGAACGAACAAACAAACAAACAAACAAATAAATAAATAAATAAATAAATATCAGCACTGTTTTAATTTAGTCGATAAATTTGTAAAATGTAACTATAAATTATATTTTTTTTAATTCGAAAGTGCTTTAGACTAAAGAAAATTTTGATCAAAAATTGTACAAAATATTTGAGGCCGATGAGAGTTTATAGACTTTTTATTCAACGTGTGAAAATATGGCAAGCTGGTGACGAATTTCGAGGCCTGTTGAGGCGCAGCAGAACAAGCGTGTGACTGTAACCGACAGGTTGTGGGTTTGATTCCCACTCGAGGAAATAAAATATTTAATATTTTCAATTTAAATATTTATTGTTTCATTCTTTGCTATGGTATCAGTCAGCTCAATACGCAATGCCTGAAATTCGGCAGAAAGTGGGGAACGGAAGTGGAACGGAGTGTCAAAACACTAGGTTAGCAAGTTCCCTCTGCCTACCCTGCCATGTGCGGGAGTGAGAGCGTGAAGCTAAAAAAAATTAAAAAATAATCAGATCATATATGTACGGAAAAGGATTTTTGGAGAAATTTGGTTTTGCTTATAGGTACATCAAGCGACGGTATGACACACGAACGTCGTGAGCGTAAAGGAGGAGGAAGCAAGGTAATGCGGGAAAGGAGGTAAACAGGGAAGTTCTGTTAATTCAGAATTTTGAAAAGGAATGTTAAGATGGGCATATCACGGCGAAGACGAATTGAGAGCCAGTTAAGTTGAACTCGAAATTGAGAAACATGGTTATACTTACGCAAGCCATAAATAAAGTGTATAGCTAGATTTTGAAGTCGCTCTAACTTTTTAAGTTGCTCCTCGGTCACATCCAAATAGCAAATATTAGCCTATTCGAGAATTGGAAGGAGAAGGCATTGCGATTGGTTTTATTGGTTTTATTGGAGACGCCTAAGAGAATGATATAAGAAATAATTGTATTATTGTGAGGTACCCATAACAGGTTACAATCAATAACAATACCTAAATTTTTTACTTTTTCGCAATAAGGAATTGTCACTCCTGAATAAAAAATTGGAGGGACGGCATCCCAGTTGACTTTACTTCTAATTCTGTTATTGCCAATGATAATAGCCTGAGATTTTTTCGGATTAATCAACAGACCGAAAGATTCAGCCCAAATTTGGATAGCAGTCAGATTGCTATTCAAACTTTCAATAATATCGGAGAGTTCGTGGATATAACAGTGCCGATAAAGTTGCAAATCATTTGCATACATGTGGAAGGGCGAAGTAATAACTCTTGAGATATTATTGATAAATACAGAAAAAAGAAGTGGGGAAAGAACACCGCCTTGGGGGACGCCAGCAATAAGCTCAAGCCATGTAGAAGAATTTGCTTTTATGCATTGTTGGCGTCCAAATAGGTAAGAGCGGAACAGCGCCAAGAAGTATATAAAGGTCAATAGAGTTGAAACACACACAGAATGTTATTGTTGCAGATGATATAAATATTTTTTTTTATAAATATTAAGTCTAGAGTTGTCAAAAAAAAATGAACCTGCACTGGCTTTTCATGGAAAAATGGATGCAATCACATTTTATTCCCTGTAACACACCACCCGTTTTATGGATACCCACTAATATAATTTTGGTCGAACTGTCACCTACTGCGTTTAATCATATTTTGATAATTCTAGATAAATGACGCACTGCAATAATGTTAGGATATATTTTTTAATTGTATAAAATTGAATAAGAATATAATAATATAATATATTTAATAAGAATCTTTTTTCAAATTCATGCTTTTCTTGTATCTGGCTGTTTAGGTAGAGAAAACCTAAGCTAGTACTGCGTTCTGTCAAACCCAAGATTTTAGTATCATTAACCAATTTGATACGAATCTCAACATAAATTACATTTTAAAACCCAGTCGCTACTACTACCCAGAAATCGAATTCACTAATTAAGTGGAACGATGTAAATTAACACATGTTCCCTCCGCCTACCCTGCCCTGTGCGAGATACAGTCAGTAGCTAAAAAAACAATTTTACCATCAGTCGTGAATATTTTTTACGATCAATCTCTGCATTTGAATGTAAAATGAAGAAGGAAGGTTTTTCTTAAAACTATCTTAATGTATATTTATTAATCATCTGTTATCTATATATATTTTCCTACCATTTTTTTTAGAAGTAAATAAATGACGCGATTATCGTACTTAGCAATATCCTTTGATAATAAAAAAAGCCTTATCAATTACTGACAGCTTAAGAGGATCTTCTTAAAGTTATAATAAAATGAATGCAGATTTTACTTTCAAATATATATAAGAGTTACGAAACATTTTTTATATTATATACTTTTTACAATAGTTGTCAAAACTTACGTATCTATTCATGCTCTCGTTTTATGCTTTAGTCTTTAGATAACAAATAAAAAAAATATTTTACTCTTCGCTAGTTGCAGATTGATCATATTGCTATCTACAGCACACATAGCACAACTGCGTAACAACGTTGGTAATAATATTTTACTAACCTAGCAACTTAGAACTAAAACACTCCGTTCCCAATAAGACACTACCAACCCTCACTTTACATCGAATTCTTGCGGCATCGCGAGTTTTATAAAGGCTATTTGAGCAGCGTAACTCAACAAAGCGCTTTATCTCGTTGCTAGAGTAAAGAAATGGAAATGTAAATTTCCCCGAATGGGAATAGATTCCACAATCTCTTTTTATATTTACAGTCTCATAATTGTACCCCTGCTCTACAAAAGACTCATGTAATAATTATCAATTATAATTATTATTCAATACTTTAGTCCGCATGACTGAGCAGTGTCAAAACACGTTCTCTATCTTTCACCTGAATTTAAGGTGCGCTTCGATCTATCAAAACGAGAAAATTTAAATTATTCATTCCCTCAAGAGGAATCCACAACCTCTGTGTTATAGTCCGACGCTATCCCGATATGGTACAATAGCCCCAATTAATAATAAATTGTGACATTAAAACAATTATTAAAACAGAAAAGAACTTGCATTAGTTCCAAAATCCCTACAATTTTTTTTAAAGTAAAAGGTTTACTAAAGAAAATTTTGTAATTGAATGGTTTGAAAAGTATATTTCTATTAGGAACAAATTTAATATTCTAAGTTACTTTGTAGTATTAAATGTTTTTTTTTACATTTTTAATCATAAAAGTAATGAAATTTGTAAATGTTCTAGTTCAAATATATTTTTATTTGCGTAGCCCTCTTTTGAATGGTATAATAAATTTTACTAATGTTTTTAAATAAAAAGGAGTTTTACAAAATACTAACTAACACGCGGTAATAATATTTAACGCAATTTGATGTAAAATATAGAATAGTTTACATTATAACATTATTCAGTTGATTTTTTATTCATAAACTAGCTGCTGCCCGCTGTTTTACCTGCGTAGAAGTCGATTTATTCGATGAAAATTACCTGACTTTTAATTACTTTCTCCACCATAATTATCCTTCGCATAATGATGAAAAGAATGATTTTTTTGTACTTGACAATATGTATATTATATATTACTGGTCTGTTATTTATTACTGTAATTATCGTAGTTTTGTAGTAGAGTTTTACTAATATGACATTACTTTCGTTAAACGCAATCTGATTATTGATCGTGTATACTCCTCGTATATCAAGCCTTTCCTATGATGTCCGTTTACTTATTGAATGGATTAACATAAAATATAAACGTAAGGTTTGGAAAAGCTTAGATTTTGTTAAATAGTCTTAGTTTATAGGTTATTAGATTATTTAAGTTGCTGCCGCCATTACGTTAACGTGAGCATTAAAATCATTTTTGGATAGTAATCATTAGGTTCTAGAGTTCCTTTAGTAAATATTTTCCAATGAGCCACGAATATTTTTCAGTGTATTCAACTTTAGACGTTGATTAAAAATTTTGTAAAAAATAAAATATTTCTTCTTTCTATGTTGACAATTTTTCTCCTGACCTGAAATATTACTGACTATATATATACATATATACCAGCGTTAGGAACCTTCTTTGCGATGACAATCAATTGACAATTCCTAGTGAGAATTTACTTTTTTCACAGGGGAATTCACAGGGACAAACGCTTAAAGACGCTGATATCGATTTAAGCACTGGTTGTTTTACTCGTGATCTTTTCGCGAGTCAGTAATTTTTCTGGTCAGGAGAAAAACTGTTAACATAGTGTACAAAGAAATATTTTAATTTGTACAAAATTTTTAATCAATGTCTAAAGTTTTAATTGGAAAATATTTACCAAAGTAAGTCTAGAACCTAATGATTACTATCCAAAAATGATTTTAATGCTCACGTTAACATAATTAGAGCAGCAGCTTAATTTTTAAATAATATCACTAATAAACTAAGATTATTTAACAAAATTTAAGCTTTTCCAAACCTTACGTCTTACTTCTTTATATTTTATGTTAATCCATTCAATAAGTAAACGAACAATAAAGGAAGGGCTTGATATACGAGGAGTATACATGATCAATAATCAGAGAGTGTTTAAATTGGAACGGAAAATTGTTGTGGCAAAAACATTATTTCACCAGCACCACACCCAGTGAAAATAATGCAATACTTTGATTTTAAGATGGGGTACCATTGCAATACTACAGTGGAGTCAATTTCTCATCAGTATTACCGGAACACCAACCTTACGAGATAATTTGTGATCAGGGAGACTGCTAGCTGTTAACGAATTGAAAATCTCGACTGGGTCATTCGTGGCATTTTCTTCCTCTACCTTATCAAAGGAAAAATACTTCCTATCACCACTAACACTTCGTTATACCACTTTATCTCCAAGAAAATCTCCTATATTTTTTTCCTTGTACCAGCTTGACCAGTTTTAGGAGTCAAGATAGCGCGTACACATAACTAAGATGTTCCGGAATTGGTATTTTATGAAATACTGAATTAGTAAGTTACATTTCGGATCTTTGCCAAGTATTTCAAAAATACTAACCTGACCATTATTTATAAGAAGGAAACCTTAACTAACTTTTAATAACAAATACCAAGCTGGGCTCTCAAATAGATCAACAGCTTTAGTTTTTTCATCTGGGTATGGCCCCAGTAAAAATATTTCAAAGAGGCGTTGATTTTATCAGTCCTGGTTACTCGATATAAAATTGGCAGAGTTAAGCTAAAACTGGCACAGTTAAGTTAAGAGAATAAAATTATAATATTTCCCAATGTTCCGCAACGTTCTGTCAGGCTCTGTTGTCTTTTTATGAGACATGGTAGGCTCATCCCATACGATAAGACATCAATACAGAATTAATTTTGCTTTGTCAAAATCTCGTGCAGTGTCTGTCTTCCGTTCTGTCCAAATCGATTAGGAATGAATATCGTAACTTCTCCCTTATGCCTTGATACACACGAAAATGACAACAAAACGTCGACCCGTAGGAAATTTAGAAGCACGTCGAATTTTTCAAAATAACTCAGCATCACGCTATATCCCGCACATGGCAGGGTAGACAGAGAGAACTTGGCAACCTAGTGTCACTTCATTCCACTTCCGTTTCTCACTCAGCCTTTTACCTTGATACCAAAACAAAGAAAATAAAAAACATTAAATATTTAAATTGGAAATATTAAATAATTCATTTTTTCTAGTGGGGATTGAACCTACAACATGTCGGTTACAGTCACACTCTTGTACCACTGCGCCACGACAGGCCTCGATCATATATTCTATTACTACTTTTTATTACCTTGCATGCTTTTTCGTAAAAATATTTAGTGTGCAAATACTCTTTTTCTACTATTTTAATAAAGCAATTTAATATAAATAATACTCATCACAATAAACAACATTAGATAAGCAATTTTATTGTTCTTCGTTATAATTTATATTTATTTTCCAGATATTCCAATTTATTTTTATGCCAAAAAATATCTGACAAGCTGCATCTTTAATTAATGCTATATTTTATTATTTCGTATAGTTTAGTTGGGCCGTTTTGATTGTTCATGGGATGTTCCAGATCTTCGTAAATGGATTCAATGTACAGACACGACTTTTTTTACTGTTTTATTATAATATAGATAACCACCGCAATACATCTCTATCTGATACACTAAGTTGTTATTATAGCCATATACCTACAGATTCGATTGTGAAAATTATCTTGTGAGACAATTCAATATAATTTTACAATAAAATATATTGTCAATTGAAAAGTAAAATGGCATTTATCAAATGAGCAATTCTTTGATATTGGCAAATTAGGCGTATTATAATTTTAGCAATGTGTTCATTTTCCATCAAATTAGGGTTTTGCATGATTTTACACTTTCAGGGCTCATTTGTTTGTGTTTCTGCATTTACATATTTTGCATGTTATAGAGCAGGTTATACACAGATTTTAAATTGCTGTTATTTTTATGTTCCTTATTGCTAGGCATATTAGACATTGTTACATTTATTTGGATTACTATATTAGTAATTTTAGGCCTGTCTGCCACGATAAGTAGGGGCATAAGCATATAAGTGTAAACGCCACAGGTTGTAGGTTCAATTTATTATGTTGAAGTTACTCCTCAGGAACTGCGCAGCAGGATGTGTATGTATACACTTCTAATGAATAATATTATATACTAAATTTTGTACCCAGATTTTATTGATATCTCAAAATCTCCGGTTTGATCACTGACTGGCTGACCGACTTATGAACATCAAAAGACGTAAAGTACCTCCTACAGTTATAGCAAGGTAAAATTTGGTATGTAAGTTACAAACTTTGACTAAGATCTAGAGCTTGTCAAATAAGGGCTTGGCTTAAAGTTTGGACATGTAGAATTACAAACTTTTTTCTACATAAGATTTGATATCATTATGAAACTGCCAGTCGTCGTTTTGGCAGCAATTTATTTCAAACTGTATATAGTGGGTAAAACAGTACTGACAAGTAATGCTTTTTACACTGTTCAGGAACACTTACGAAATAAAAATGTATGGAACTAATTTGAATTGAATCTTATACATAGCCACTACCTGCCTGTGCATTTTATAATTGTATTGATTGTTATTAAAAAGAACAAATGTTGAACTCATTGCCAACTTTACTCAACAGTGCCTTCTGTCGATGAAACCTTTTACTATTTTATTTTATTTTATTTATTTTTATTTTAGTTTCACGCTGTATCACGCACAAGGCAGGGTAGACAGAGGGAACCCGGGAACCTAGTGTTAAGACACTCCTTTCCACTTCAGTTTCCCACTTTCCACCGAATTTGAGGTATTGCGTATTGAATGGCGGAACTCAACGGCGCGCTTTGCCTTTTTAATACACAAACTGTCGCGTTTACAATCTCACTTTTGTGCCTCTGCGCTATGACTGGTCTGGTATAGGCTATTTCGATACATAATAATTTGAATTCAAGGTTAATAAAAAAATAGTTGTCATTTTTTTATACAATAGTAATATTGTATGGGGAAGCGCGTCAAACGCTCTGAAATTGTTCACCAGTTGGCCACATTTTCACATGTTGAATAAAAAGTACTGTAAATTCTCGTCAGTTAAAAATGTTGTAAACAACTTTTGAAAAATTTTTCTTAGACTAAAGCACTTACGAATTAAAAAAAATAGACTTGTCACATTTTGCAGTTATATTTACGACTAAATAAAAACGAATTGAACTAGATTATATATTGAACTAGTCTATAAATATTGCTTTTGCAATTATTAATTTATTATTTTGTTAATAAGCGCAGCAGCACAAGCTTGTGACTATAAACGACATTGTGGGTTCGATCGCCACTCGAGAAAAAGTAATATTTAATATTTTCAATTTAATTAAATAATGTTTTCATTTATTCGCTCTGGTAACAAGGTGAAGAAAACAATGAGTTAATAAATATTATCATACAGTATTTTTTTACACTTTCGAATGGTATAAAAATGTGTATAACAAAAAACGAAAAACGAATTTAGCAGGTTTACACTCTTAGTGACGCGTTGAATTTCTGTATAAAAAATTTGGAATTGTAAAAAGTCGGATTTAAAATTCAAACGCAGTGAATCTCGCAACTCGATTACTTATATTTGGAAGGAAGGTGTTTCCGGGGCTTTGTTTCATATAATGACATAAAGTAAAAACATGTTTAATGAATAATTTGAAAATATTTTGTTGCCCAAAAATCACAGATTTAGTATTGTACTTAATAAATACTATATGCAAAGGTAATGCTAGTATAGATTCATTCAAAACTGGCACTAGGACGACATTTTGCTATCACAGAACAAAATAAATTGAATCCATCCAGAGTTACGCCCACCGCGTTCCGCTCTACTGCTCTTTAATTGTTGTGTATTTTTGCTACAACAATACGAACAGAAGCTAAAAATAATAAAAACTACCCCACAAAATTTTTTGGACAAATTTTCATTTCTCTGTAATGTCTTAATCCTGACTGATGATACATTTGAGCTTTTACTTAGATTTCAAGAATAATACTTAAAGAATATTTCTTATTTTAGTTGAAAACCCTTTGTCTAGGTTGTCACAGACTATGTTATATAGAAAATATGATAACCATCTTGATATACTATATAATTTAAATATAATGTTTTTTGTGCAACAATCCATCTTGCGTTTTCCGTTAGAATTTTTAACTTGGCATTTTGAGAGGCGGAACTCAGCGCCGATGTTACGTATCCAGATCGAGAACTGAAAATAATTAGTTCTCGTCTTCAGTACAGATTGAAACTGCTACCGAAGATTTACAATATGACGGTATCTACTACATTTCAATAGCTTAATAAATATTTAAAAAATATTTCCGTCCACCTAGCTGATAAATATGGATAAAGTGCAACGATATATAAAGAGAAAAAAAAATGATTTTATTTTTTTGCTAGAAGAGCGAAGCGTAAAGAGGTTCAAGAAAACGTTTATTGAATATCTATCTACTATTCAATCCGCATAATGAGCAGCAATAAGTTGAAGTGTTTTCATTTTTAAATAAGTACTTTTTCTATATAACTTTATCTTGCATAAAAAATAATGTGAACTGGTAACGTATGTGCATGAATTGAAGAGCACTCCAATATTTCAATCATATTTCTTACTTATTGACAATCCGTACATTTGTACTACGCACACTAAGTCGATACGAAATATACCGTTATTGACAGTGAAACCAGATTAGAATTTTCTATTGAACTTCTTTATTTTAATATAAAAAAGTCCAGAAACTACATAACCGTGTATAAAATAATAAATAAAAATAACTTAATTACGTCATTACAATTACATTATGAATATTATGATCAATAATATTTACATTGGTAAACAAAATAAACCACATCGATCAAAGTTCTGCGTAACACTCTTTAGTTTCAAAGCACGATGCTATAATAAATTATTCAAAAATACTATTTTAAATTATTTCTTTTAATTATCTGTTTTATATTTAAACTGCCTTTTTTCATCTTCTCAACTTTTGAAGATCTTTTAGCCACATCGCGGCTCCATCTCGAGAGTCGAGCAAATATCAATTATTTATTTACCAATTTAGCATTACAGTGCATGCCAAAACCTATCAAGCGAGCCTAAATACGACCTGTCTACCTTTCTTAGTTCAGAATACCCTTTACGTTTTTCACGGTGTATTGTAATTAAAAAATTCTTTTATACCTCTATCTTTTTTACCTATATAAATTTTTGATACCTATATAACTTATATAAGTGAATTGTAAAAAATTTAGTAGATATATTAGATTAATCAAGTAAGTGCTTGGAATTAGATAGAGCGAATACTTTTAATGAGCACATCGTTATGAAGTGGTTTGACGAAAGTATTGAACTATTGACGTTGTCATACATACACAGGAACACTTCAATTCTCTACTTTCCGCCGAATTTCAGGCAATGCATGTTAAATGGCGAAACTCAACGCCATACTTTATCGTGTTACCACAACGAAAAATTAAAATAGTAAATATTTCCTTCCTTGAGTGCAACAGCCAACATAAATTTCACTAATTGCTTATGATCTTTGTTGAAAATGCAACTAATATACAATGTTTACAAAAAAACATGTAATTTCTGCATAGTATTGTAAGAAAAAATGTTTGCACACATTTCTCAGAACTTTAGCAATAAAGCAAGTGAAGGAAAAAATATCAGTAGATACCAACTCACTTTCTGTAACAAGAAAGTGAGTTGGTATCTACTGATTTTTTTACCGTTGTTATATCCTCGAACGAATATTTTAATATTTCTATCAGAATTGTGAAAAGCATTTATATTCCTGTGAAATAGTTATTTTGTCTTAGATGGGAGATCTTTGCATGACTCAAGGAGTGAGCCTAATTGCCTTGTATAACTTTAAGAAATAAATCCTAAAACAAAATTCTTTACCCAACTTTGCTGTACCCGAGTTGTTTGAAAGTACGCAATAGGTATCAGTTTAAACTTGTAGTGCTATAATTATAGTCTGTAAGACTTTTTGTCTTAAGCCCTTAAGAAATCTGTATCACTATCAAATAATTAATCCTAATAAATCCCTTTTTTTTGTCGTTTTGCACTCGTACATTTTTATATAAGTCGAAAGTGTTCAAAATATATCGATCGAAAAATGTATCTTTTCAATATCTTTAAACTGATTATAACAGTTTTTTTGAAAACGTGAAGGGCTGTAAAATGGACGAAATGTAATAGATAAAAAATCAAGTGTAAGTATAAACGCAACGATTGCGGATAGGATTTGAAACCTATAGAATGTTAAAGCTAAAATCGTTTTCTCTTTAGATTTGAATTCGTGATCATTTATTTAATTGATGCTGAGGAATGATTCGTTGTATATATATTAAAGAGAAATCGGAAACTCACGGTGATAGCTGCAGAACTGTTTCACTGTAAGTACACAAATAGTACGCAGGTATAGGCACAATTAATGCTTGCAAATTTAATGAGAAGTTATATTTCCGTATTCTACAGAATGTAAATATGAAACAGTTAGCTAGTGGAGTAATAGTAGTTTCTATTGTCTAGATTATTCTGTAAATGTATTACATTGTGTTGATACTACAGTTATCTTAAGTGATATGGCTATACGACTCAATAGGCAATGGTTCGAAAATTATGAAGAAATTTAGAACTGTAAGTAACGCAAACGAAAAAGTTTGTTTAAGTCCACGCGGTATCCCACGCATTTATTTTTGGTTTATAAAAGTTAAATTTAGTAACAATTTTACGAAATTAATATAAATGACTTGTGAAGTGTTATTGTGAGTTACATCAGTTTTTCCTTCTTTACATTTACTCGGCAAATATAAATATAAAACCTATTTTCTTAGAGGTTTTCTAATAGGCCTGATTGCGGTAGGCTCTATCTTGCAATCTGTCTATGTTTCTATAATTGCAAATGCAAATGCCTCGTATAAATGCGGGCTACGCATTGTTCCCGTCTCTTTATGTAAATAACTTCCTATCGGAGACGAAAAAAGATGGAAAACATTTACTTAAATAACTATGTAAATATCTTAGATAACATTATAAGGAAAGTCATCTCGTATTTTATTAATATTTTTAAATTATATAGAATAATAAAAATTAGGAAATTTACTCAGGATCAATATGTAAGCGTAAAAGAAGCTCTACTACGTTTATTTAGCCTCACGCTGTGTCCCGTACGTAGCAGGGTAGGCAAAGGGAACTTGGAAACCTAATATTAAGATGCTCCATTTTCATTAACACATTTCCGTTTCCTCGTTAGCGCCGATTTTAAAGTATTGCGTGTTGACTGGTGGAACTTAACGTCGTATTTGTAAATGAAAATATTAAATATTATTCATGTCTTCGAGCGGAAATTAAACTCAACCTGTAATTTCTTTAAAATTTAAAATAAAATATTAAATAATAACTATTTAATTACAAATAAACATTTTATCGAGTAAAGTTTAAATCATAGTGAAATTTAGTCAAATATATATTATATCTTAAATAATCGACGAACACACAAGTCCATATAGCATGTAATGCTTATTCAATATTATTTGTGCAGTTAACACCTTCCGTTAACATTAACTTCTCTGATATCTGATAGTATGATCAAATATATACGTTGATGCACTATGCATAATTAAACCCCATAGGCGTCAGGTCAAGTCGAGCTTATCTTGTATACACGACACATATTGTAGCCGAAATTGATGCTTTGTTGTCATTCTTGTTTATTTTATAACTTTATGACTTCAAAGGGAATATAGAATTGCATTTCACTAACATTTTTTGGACATAAGTACCACATATGCCTATAATTTATTTATACCTATATTTTTTAATTAACATGATTTTTTTTAATAATATGAATTATTATTATTACTTTATAAATTTTACATTATCTCATTTTAATATTGTTTTGGTCAATCAGTCATTTGTTTTATACAATTATTAACATAAAAAACAAAGGATTGAGACATGTAGTGGTGAGATTTGATTGACACTGAAGAACTGTTTCACTAATATTTTAAAATGAAATAGTTGTTTTAGTGAATAAATTTGAGCACAGTTGAGTTCCGCCACTCAATACTCAATGCCTAAATAAATATGCTGCCTATATAAATTTAAATACAGTCGTAGAGCGCCTGAAAAGTTTTGCAACAAAATTTTTACTGTACGTGTTTATTGTAATTTTGAATATTGAATATTACGTGTTTATTGTAATTTTGAATATTACAAAGGAGACTTATCGATATTTAATAATGTAAAGGCTTTATATTTCTTGAGTTTAAAATAGTATAGCTATTCTTCACAGCCTAACATTTTAATCTGTATTATTTCTTAATAAAACTTAACTTCTTTCTTTTATCACCTAGTAATTAATTATGATTGATAAAAATTAACATATGTTATCTTAATAGATAGATACTGTAATGTGGTATTTAAGCGTCTGCATAAAGCTTTAATTAAAAGTTCTCGGACTTCATACGATAATGTACTCAGTAAATGTCTTGTCACCTTAATTCAAAATATCCGTAGAGGGTTGTATATTGCATGTTAGGGAAAGCTTCTTATAGAAACTAAACGTACCAATGGAAATTGAGAAACTCTTTGTACATTATTATGTAATAGTTGTATACATATAATGGTAAATATTTATAAAGTTTTGTCAGGTTAAACTGAGGGTTATGATATAGGAAGCTACAATATTAAAACATGGTCTATTTTGGCAACAACTCGAAAGCGAATAATTTGTTTTAATATGCCTCCGTCAATAAACTGCCATTTACACACATATAAGGAGATCACTCTGAAAATCAATATATCTGAATTCATGTAGGTACATATATCAAGTTCTAAAGTCACATCTTCAAACGCAAACAGTAATTAAAGGAATTATTACTTTTCCCTATTCAATATATTTTCCCAATTTATAATATTCTTAACTACTACAATATTTTTTATTTTAATTATAATATATCGTTTTTATGTATAACATTAATATATTATCATACACAACAGATTGTATACTAATATGAACGTTCTGTTGAACGAAGTTCATATACATACCTTTACATGCAAATTTACATACTTTTTACTTGAGATTTATGTTGACATTGTACTAATTAAAATAATATCTCTGTAAATACATTATTATGCTAATTTTCTGTTGAAAATACAGCCCTTTACCTCTCTTTTGTCTAAAAATTTACCTCTGCTAAAGCACCGTGAAAACAGCAATGTGACAGCATATTATCCTACCTCAAATATTTGTTACGCCTACGCAAAACTCTCATCCCTTTAAATATGGCGTTTTAAAATCTCTGTCGAGGACCGCACAATGCGTAATACAATCTAACACGCTCTGTTATAATATTTGTTAAACAAATTAAAATTTAAATGACGCTTGTGGCGCAGTGAATATACTACTACAAATACTGCGGAAAGAATTAGTAATTACCAGTCAAAGTCTCAAAGAACAGACATAAGTCCTTAACATTTATTATACCATTATTCGATGTGATCATTATTATGCAACACAAATGACATTTCAAATATATTGCTATTATCGAAGAACGTTTTATTACAAATATTGGAAGCAATAAATTGTTATCACAACTTTGTAGACGTTAGTTGGGTACTTAGCGTGAAAACACGCTAGTTGCACAGAGGTGACGTAAAGTATTTATACTTTCTGAAATGATATTTCTTATACAAATAAATTTGAGTTTATATGTTTTTTTTAATCATATTTTAATTCGCAAAGCAGAGTAAGCAGAGAGAGTAGTGAAAAGCCAATCTGTTCTCTTAACATCAAGATTCGAGACATCCCTGTTAAATCAATCTTTAGAGGAGGCCTTTGTCGACAGACAAGCTGTTCCACAGAAACACCTAGTTGCCGATAATAAGTTAGTTAGAAAAATTAGTTATATATTTTCAGAAAGTAGGCATGTTAAGAATGTTTATAATGTATTATTGATAAAAAACAGCAATAAAGGCTATTTTATTTTATTTTATTATTTATATATACTTTACTAAATATTTTGATTCTGGATTTAAATTTTACTCAAAATAATGTTTCTATAAAATAAAATAGATATTATAAAATATTTTGTTTTAAATGTTAAAAAAATGTGATGTTTTCTAATTATCTAAAATATTCAGGATCCAAACTGCCACTAAAGATACAATGCCTTAAACTCGAAACTAACAAGGGAATGGAAGTATATAATCTCAAAATGTAAACCAAAAAACGAGATCACTTCCCCTAGAACGTTATCTTATGATTTTTACATAAATATTTAAGTAAATGTTTTCCAGCTTTCTCTCGTTTCCGATAGAAAGTTATTTGCATACAAAGGCGGGAACGATGCTTATCTCGGATATGAGGCATTTCCATGTCCTTCTCATAACCTGTCCTCCAATAGCTGGATCTAAGGAACTAAATACTCCATTAAAATTGAGGCAATAGTGCCTTGGGAAAGTACTCTTGAGTCATTCTCCCAGCCCCTTTTTAATATGAAAATGCCAGATGAAAGCGATTGTGATTTTTCATGATATCCGGCTAACACCCGGCGCCCTTCAGTACCCGGGTTTGAAGGAGTAACATTTGTTACTGAAGACTCCACGGGGGTGGATACCGAGGCCCCCGTGTCAATAAATGCTACTGGTCAAAGTAATTCATGCAGCAAGCGTTTCACCTAAGTCTCTTCACCAGACCAAGGAGTTTCTAAACTGGAAGTCCCAAGCCCAGCACATATAAGGAAAATCTCCCGATGTACCTCTAGGAAAAAGGAAACATTTAAATAGATCATAGTAAACAAAACTCAAATCAGGATCATGTATGAATATACAGAAGGACAGCTGATCTTAGCGGATCCAGAAAAGGAACTCGCTAAAGTGTTTGCTCCTAACGAAGCTGCTCCTGGTTCGAATGAAGCTGATATAGATGATGGTAGGACATTAACCCTTTCAACTTGACCTTCCTCTTAACACTACGACACCAGCCGAAGTAATAAGAACGATCAGATAACTAGAGAGCAAGAAAGCTGATCTTATCGATAAGATGTCATAACTGCCACGCAAAGCAATAGTATATTTGACTACATATTCGAGATACATGGATTCACATATGCAACCTATGCAGACGATACTGCCACACTGGTCTCTAGTAAAGATCTCACAGACGCTACTGTGAAACTTTAACAAAGCATCTCCCAAATAAACGACTGGTTCGACAAATGAAGAATCAAAGTGAGTGCTAACTAATCGGTGCAAGTAACGTTCACACTGCGAAAGGAAACTTGTCCTTCAGTAAACCTGAATGGTTCGGTACTGCCTCAAAGCGATACATACCTTGGATTATACTTGGACCGCAGATTAACATGGCGAAAAAATATTGTGACAAAACGCAAAGAAATTATTCTAAAGTACAAATGTTTATACTGGCTGCTTGGCTGAAACTCAAAACTAAGATTAGATAACAAGCTACTCATTTACATAACCATTTTAAAACCAGGCTGGACACATGGTATCCAAGTTTGCAATTCCAACATAAAGAAGAAATCCAATCTGCCCAGAGTTATATTCTAAAGCAAATCAGTTACGCACTCTGGTTCATTAGAAATAATATAATTCATGAATTCCTAGAGATGCCTCCAGTGAAAGAGGAAATTCAGACATTCGCAGGCAAATACTATCGAAGACTGGACCGCCATCCCAATCAGGTCGCTGTCCAGCTAACCTTACCTGATTTACTAAATTGCCTTAAACGACGACGACGACAGAACATTAAACCTTAGTAACACTCACTGATTACTAAGGCAATATAAATATGGAAGATGCTGCTGCTGGGGATCATCTCAACACCAATCACTAACTCCAAACACATCTACATCGTACTCCGTTAACATATCGTGGCCTCGAAATGTTTACGATAATAGTTCGATGATTGTTCGTACTTGGGCTACTGCTCATAGTCAGAAAGACTGATTGCATGATATAATGTTTAAAAAAAGAAAAGTTAAATGTCGATTTCGCGTGATTTCTTTGAAGAGTTTGTTTTTATTGTAATCCGGCAATATCCTTGCCTTTTTGGGTTTCCTAGTCGGATTTTAACAAAAAATGATAGTTTGTTCCCGTGGCTTAATAGAAATAATTAAAAATGATCTATGAATATGATGCAAATCACACATACTCGTACTAAGTGCACAAGTAGCTTTGTTATTTGACATGTGTTGGTGTTTATGTGTCTCTAGCATCATAGTTTCGAGACAAATGAGCCAATTTTGATTTAAATCCTTTTGCTTAATTTGCGAGATTATTTTAAATCATGATTCATGAAAATATGTTTAGCCGTTCCGAGATATTTACTTTGCATTGTGTATATTATTTTTACATCATGAGAGCTTTTTGTGTCAGAGGTTTTTAAGTAACAATTATTGTATCGCTAATCATCGTTTATATGATTATTCTTATATTATGACAAATTTTATAAATATAATTTCTCTATATCATTCTAAGAGCAGTGTACGCTTAGAGACGTGTAAACTTATTATACTATATACCTATCTATGCGCTACGGTAATTAGTGACGCAATTAATTAAGGCACAACTTGGCAAGTTAGTTCGTTCGTTCATAATACATTCTTGTTACAGATAGAAGGGAGACAGAGAGTTATATTGGTTAATTTGTTTTGTCAGTCTGCTTTAACTTGTTGTAGTACATTATACAAGGTATTTAAGATAATGTAAATCGTTTTTCATTATAATAATAGCTATAGCTTTGAATATAAAATAAGTGGTTTTTACAACTTTATACCTTTTTCCATAAAGCAGGATGGATATTTTGTTATAATTGTCTATCCTAGAGTCTCACTCAATATATTGCTTATAGAGAAGCAAAATCTAGAGCCCTATATTTAGGACTTAAGACTACGCCCCCTTGATGTTATATAACATATTTTTTCGCATAAATCATTAATATAATAAATCATTGAAATTATCAGTATAAAGAAAATAAGCATTGTATCTGTAAACATAATAAATAAATATAAATATTACTGTAAAATATATTGACATTTAAACTTTATATAGCGGTTTATATAAAGACCGACACAGACATTTATATGCAAATATATTTTTTTCAGCTTCATAATGTATCCTGCAGGTAGCAAAATAGGCAGAGGGTAGTTAGGAACCAATTTTAAAATACTCCATTCCGTTCTCCACTTTCCGCCGAAATCGACGCATCGCATGTCAAGTGGCGGAGCTCAACGTCGCGCTTTGCATTGTTACCAGAACGAAGAAATGAAAACATCAAACATTTTATTTGAAAATATTAAATATTTCATTTTCTCGAGTGAGGTCGAACCTACAACTTATCGCGTTTATAGTCACAGGACACACTCATGCTCCTGCACCACGACGGGCCTCTAAAATATAAATTTTAACAGTTACTGATTTTTTTTTGATAATGTTATTTACTGTTTAACAATGTGTTTATAACAAATACATGTTTTCTCTTTGCCCGCATAGGTGCAACCTATTATTAAATACACTTTCAGGTTTGAGATACCTTAATCTAAGTGGCGAAACTCAATGACATAATAAGTCTTGCCGGAGTACTTAAATGAAAATGATTAAATGCCGGAAGCAGGATTCGAAACTACAGCCAATTTTTACAATCAGATATTATAGTTATGTTATCCAAAATAATTGTAAAAAATGTACAAAGATTTTCACATACGTAAAATGTGAACACATGAAGCTTAATCGGCTAGAACGCTTTTACGTGTTATTCAAATCATGCTACATAAAAAAAGAAATAATATTTCTTTATAAAGAATTTTTGTGTATATTTTGGAGGTAATTTGAACCCTTGGCTTCTAAAAACCACCAAAAACGCAGGTTCAAATCCCGTTACATTAAAATTTTTAAATGTTTTCTAAAAATGTTATTTCCGCCATGTGCAATTTTAAAATCTTAATAATAAATAATACCTTCTGCTATCTCTCCAATGTATACTTATACTATGATAATTCTAATTATCTTTGGGTAGCGGAAATTTGTAAAAATCTCCCTACAGAGATGCTAACAACGTAAATAAGTTGTAACAAGCCTATAAAAATTTCGATGGAGCTTGGTGAGGACGGATGGCTTAGTGGTCAGAGCGCTTGAACGGTTTTCAAGAGGCGCAGGTTCAAATCCTGCTTCGTCCAAATTTTTATACGTTTCTAAATTTAGTATTTTTCTTTCCTAAGT
>DWMZ01000779.1:0-19590 GCA_018249855.1 Eueides tales michaeli
TAGTCTACCCGTGACCACGGACTACTGTAAAGTGTTCGAAACGTCGGGTTTCCAAAAATGTGTAAAAATCAATATACGCGATTAATCCGTTTTAAAGTGTTTCAATTAAAAATAAATATTCTTAAATATATGAGGCTCATCGTGACGCTAGCCACGCTAGCCACGCCCAGTGCTCACTGGGATGTGACTTTAAACGCGACTGATTATGGTTTCGATCCCCACTCGAAGAAATTAAATATTTACTATTTTTACTTATTCGCCCTGGTAAAAAGAAAGAAAGCGCGCCGTTGAATTTGGCAGAAATTGGGGAACTAAACAAGTGTGGCACATTAGGTTCCCAAGTTCCCTCTGTCTATTCACCCATGTGTGGAATACTATAATAGCATGAAAGTAAAAAAATATAATACAATATGAAAGTATTAGACTATTGTATTTACTTTATAGACTTTTACTAAAGAAAAACTAACAATAATTTGTATAAACTTAATTATTTAAGAAAGATTCAAAAGTCATGAATATTAAAGTAATTCGTTACATGACAACGAAACGAATGATCTAGTTAGAGCGCTCGGCTCTAAAGAAATTAAGTAAATGTTATTCCGCCTTCATTTCTATTCTTGTTTGCTGTAATCTGTGATTTTTCCTTTTTTTAATAGAAAGAGTATAAGAAAATTTTAGCATTTTATTTTAGAGGCTGTCGTGGTACAAAAGGATATTAAATAATTGAAAATGCAGTTTTTGTGGGTTCGGCCTCTCATTGAGGGATTTTTTTTGTGACAATGCCTTATATATTGTTCAACGTTTCTTATTTTCTATTTTTTACTTGAGTTGAGCATGCAAGTGAGAGGGCAGAGCAACCGATAGAAAGGTGTGATCAGCATATTCGTAACATATATAATTAATAATAAGATTACTACTATTGTAATTAATGACGTAAATAATATTTGAACTAGTCACTAGTCATAGTACAGTATAAGCATAAGTATGTGACTGTAGACACTATAGATTATGGGATTATATTTCCTTGCCCTAGTAAGGATGTAAAATATACCGTTAAGATCCGCCTTTCAACACGTAATGCCCTTAAGAATTCGACGGAAATTGAGTAACGAAAGTGTCTTAATGATTATAGATTTTCTTAACACTAGATTCCGAGGTTTCCTATTCCCCGCTTTGCTACGTGCAGAATAAAGCCTAAAAGAAAGAACGAAAGATAGCTTACAAGTAAGCGGTAATTTATCAAAAAAAATATAATTTTAAATTAACTTCTTTATACTGTATAAAATAATAATAATTCTGTGATAATTAATTATTAAATTTATTCATAAAAGTATGTAAATTTTCATCTATGTTTCCTTTTGAAGCTATGATGTGATTATCGTTCGTAAACGAACTTTACAAAGAACCAATATCATAATAAGCAAAACTTTTACCTAATTTGGTCTGCAATATTATGGAAATTAATAATTTTATTTTTTAAATTCACGCTGTATCCTTGCAGGCAAAGGGACCTTAGGGGACCTAGTGTTCGCTAAAATCACATTAATATACAGAACGGAAAGAGATGAAAATATAAAACATTTTATTTTCTCCAAGTGGGAATCGAACGGACATTTACCGATGCTGCATCACGACGACCATTTGTTTCATGTGCTCATCGCCGCGATTCGCCTTATTACCAGGGTAAAAAAATGAAAACATTACATATTTAAATTAAAAGTATTAAATATTTTATTTTCTCGAGTAAGGATCGAACCCGCGACAGGCTTCAATAAAATAAATATGATATAATCAACTTGAGTCTAAGCTAACAATAAGCCTCCTGAATTTCGTTTATTCTAACACTAAACTTCAAAAGTACGAAACATAACGGCCTAATTCACAAACATAGCACGTTTTGTCTACGTGAAGAGTTAACCAAGTAAAGCTACTGTCCGTTGTATGAAATACAGTTACCCAAATTCATTATAGTTTTGGCAAAGGTCGTGGGTTTGATTCTAGCTTTTAAAAATAAGTAATATTTATTCAATTGAATTAAATACATTTAAAATATATTTTAATCATATTTCAATTAGCCTTTAGTTTCACTCTTTTCGACAATATCTGATATATGCAACACTGAAAAAGAAAATTATTATAGTTCGAGAATAGATAGATTTCGTAATCCCAACATAGATTTTTCCTCTTATCTTAATCATCCAATACAATTTTTTTGTTTAATATTATTAAGATATAAAAAATAATAACAAATTTCTATTTTCTATAGTCGTTTAAAATAAATCACGTAGCACTGTGCTACGTCGCTCGTAGCGGTTCTACAGTGCTAATAATGTTTATTACCTCATATTTAGGTTGAAATATTTTACGAGAAATAGGAAACTATAACTTATCTTTTATTATTCAAAACTACTTTTCTCTGAATATTAACAAAATTATGATATACACATAAATAAGTTAAAAAGCACATATTAATATCGACGTAGCGTGACAAGAACGTATAAAGTAGTGATCAGAGTGCTATCAGAGTGCTTATACGTATTCTAGTAGAACATTTATGCAAATTTCAAAAATATAAACTATGACATTTTTACTAAAAGTGTAAATCTACACTTAGGAAAGAAAAAAAATATTTAAAAACGTAATAAAAATTTGACGTAGATAGATGCTAACAATATAAATATATTGTAACAACCGTACAACCGTATAAAATGTTGGAGTTAGGTTAACGAGAAGGGGTCTAAACAGGTTCTAAACACTATACCGTTTAGAATGTAAAATAATATATGGTATTTTAACAACATAAGAATTGGTAAGATGTCAAAAAATTTTACATTATGGATTTTATGTTCGGCCTATCTTTTAAATATATTGTTCACAGTAGTATCGTGTTACAACTAGTTAACAATATTTAGTATACATCGATTTTAGAACTACAAATATAAACCTACTCTTTTCTTATCTAGTTTTTTTTTAAATATTTTAAACAACTATATATTTAATTTTTTTAGCCATGCAGAAGTAGCCTAGTGTAACATAGAATATATTCCATACTCACTACGCTTTCCAACAAATAATCCAGACATTTTTTTTACTACCAGAGCGAAGAAATTAAACTAATTCATTACCTCAAATGAGAATTGAACTCACGAGGACCTTGCTTAAAACGACATCTCATAAACTACAGTAAGAAATAACAATACTAAATCATACTTTTTGTATAAGATCTAACGATTCAACGTATAAGCTTATGCCATCATAATGCCTCTGTAATTTATCCTCTATACTTCTCTTTATTTCTGTCATAAACATGTGATATCCTTATACAAGATATTAATTATATAAATATTGTTTGTCATTTACCCTATATAACTTATCAGTACAAAAAGCGCGACGTTGAATTACGCCACTTAACACGCAATAATTTCAGTAGAAAGTAGGGTACAAACTGTGACTTAACTACACTAGGTTCCCTTGTTCCCTCTACCTACCCTACTACAATTGCGTGGAGGCGAATCATAGTATATTCTATTACAAGACAGCTTAAAATATATAAATCCAGCTCTCAATATTTTCATTCACATCGTAATTTTTTAACTTCCCGCTGTATCCTGTACGTAGTAGCGTAGGTAAAAGGGTTACATGGTACAAATATTAAGACGATTTATTCCCATTCTATACTAGAACACTTCCGTTAATCACTTTTTACCAAATTCTCGAAGCGTGGCTCAACGCCCTTATATACCTGACGTTGCTATAGTTTCCCGTTATTATATAATATAATAATCTAGTAAAAAGTTTGTGTGTCATAATAAAGTTTTGATTGAAATATTATATTTAAAGGACAGACAATAAAACATATCTTTTGATAAATAGGTCAACTGGGTCCTAACCGCATTGCCAAATACTGCTGCCAAGTGACTTTATACAAGGACTATTAATATATTTTATCTTAAATAGCAAGCATATTTGCAGTGAGCTACCAAAATTGTCATATTTTTTATCTTCCTGATCATAAAAAATAGAATCTAAAGTGTACTGTACTAAGGTGTAGTATATATTATCTAATTTAGATGGCGAAATTTAACGTCGCACTAGACGAAGATATTTTTTTATCAATTTGTATGTTCTAAAGTAAATTGTATTTAAATTGCATTACAAACAAATAACAACTTTCATAGCAAAGTAAGAATTAAACAAGAAACCTTTGAGAGAATCTTTAAGAAAAATCTCTTACACAAACGTTTTAAATAATCGGATAGTGCTTTAGATTTAAATAAGATGTTTAAAAGAACTAAATGGGGCTTCTTTTTGTTCTTTATTTATATTTTATGGAAAATTTATCTTTCTATTGTATAAAAGGTTTTGTATGTAACTTTTATATAAATCAGCTTCACGCCGTATTCCGCACATGGCAGGGTAGACAGAGGGAACTTGGCAAACTAGTGTTAAGACACTCCGTTCCACTTCCGTTTTCCACTTACCGCTGAATATGAGTAGTAGAACTAAACGCCGCCTTTTATCTTGTTGTACCAGAGCGAAGAAATTAAAACATCAAGTATTTAAATTGAAAACATTATTTTATATTTCCTTTCCTACGTGGGGATTGAACCCATAACCTATCGGTTACAGCCACACGCTTGTGCCGTTTCGCCACGACAGGCCTCTCAATTTTTTTATAACAAGGTGAAATAATTATACCGTAATAAAATAGCAAGTTGACATACTCGTAAATACTTTTACTATTTGAAAGTGTTATCCACATTTAGGACAGAAAATAATTTATATAAGTATATAAATTAGAAAATATTTTTTAAAGAGTATGTTAAAAAATGCCAATTGATTCCAAGAGGTGTGGATCAAATTTTTAAATTTGTTCAAATTTTTATACGTATTATTTTTTATATCTTCTAAATTTAATCCCTGAACTGAACTTTAATACCATTACTATAAAAGTACAATACAGTGTAAACCTAAAATATATCGTTTCCATTGCTTTAAATAGCGTTTGTAGCACTATTGTTCCGTACACAACGTTAATAGATGGTCTAACGTAGAGATTACATTGACAAACTGTTATTGGTTTAAACCAGTAATTTGTACTGAACTGCACTGTACTGTAGGCTTGTGTGGTGGATTTTAATTTTGATAGAGAAGTATTCCTTTTTTTATTAAAAATTGTCACTTAAATTAACATTTTTATTTTGTTAAATAATATATAAATTGTATTTGAAACTTGATTGGGGACTGTCGTGGTGCGGGAGCACAAGTGTTCGTCTGTAAACCCGATAGGTCGTGGGTTCGATAAAACACGGCGTTAACTTCCGTCACCTAACACGCAATGCCTCCATCACTTAATGCGTTCTTCACAGTATCTATAAACGTGATGGTTTTGGATTCGAATTGCTTTTATAATCGTAGACAACGTAGAATTCCGCCATTTACCACAACACAATGACTTATGTAAAAATTTACTAAAACTGGATAATTTATCGGCTTTCTAAGAAAAATCTACTTGTTTTACTTATTCACTCAGCTTCACGCTGTATCCCGCACATGGCAGGGTAGGCAGAGAGAACTTGGGAACCTAGTGTTAAGACACTCCGTTCTACGTTACATTCCCCACTTTCCACTGAATTTAAGGCATTGTGTGTTGAGTGACAGAACTTAACACCGCATTTTGGCTTGTTACCAGAGCGAAGTAATGAAACATCAAATATTTGAATTGAAAATATTAAATATTCATTTCCTCGAGTGGAGATCGAACCCACAATCTGTCGCTTGCAGTTACACGCTTGTTTTACTTAGGTTTAAAATTCATGGATTTTTTTAACCGAAGAAGAATTTTATCACTTCAAAGATCTTTATCATTGTACATACTAATACATTCAATTATTCATTTTAACCCATTTCAATCTTCTATGGACCCTTGTGGGTCTTAAATGTGTGAAAGCCCATTTAACCAATGGGTGCAAAAACCCTTGACATCTAAGTCATACATAATATATAGTCACAAAATTCAACTACATAGATTATTATAAGGCATAAGTAGAAATTATTTTGTCATTAGGTACGTATGGAAAAAAATATTTCTAATGCAGGTGTTTCGACGACTACAAATCAACATATTCTAAAGCCACGCTGTGTTTCCCATGGCAGACTATAATTTTATTGATATTATCCAATAACAATTTAGTATTTATCTACATACATATTGTTATTAGCTTTCGTTACGCAATATGAATTTATACAAACTTTTATATGACTTGACGTGTTAGTATGTACGGTAATCTTACAAGCTCAATTTATTCCAAAGCTCAGCGTCCGATTGAGCTAAAACTTGAGTTGCGATTTTAATTCTTATGACAATGACTTTATTTAAGAGTATAATCAATATTGTAGTTAATCCAAAATGGCCGCACAAGAAGATGGCGAATTATCATTTTTCGTACAACCTAACTAAGATGGGTATCAAATGAAAGGATTTAATTTATAAAACAAAATACTCTATGATAAAAAAACAACAGAAAGATGTTGTTAAATATATATTTTTTATAAAAAATATTATGCAAATATACTTTATGTTATTAAAAAATACAGTAGCCTGCTCATACAGTGGTATCGGAATCTAGTGTAATAGTAATCAGTCTAATGAAACCTTGTATGTATTTCAGATATTTAGTACTCTATACGGTGTAACTTAACGCCGGCGCACTCTGCCAAGAAAGAGCGGTAAAGCTGAAACATTACATTGTGTGTAAGCCAAGGAATGACGATGTCAAGTCCATTGCGTTTATCGATATTTGTCTCCGCTGTCTATATAATATGATATACTAGCTGTTACCCGCGACTTCGTCCGCGTTCACTATTTTGGTCATAGTGACTTACACATAAAAGATAGATATATGCTGTCGTGGATTTTAAGTTATTATGTTATTCTGATATCGAAGTTTTAACTTATTATGTTATTCTGATATCGAAGCTATATTACTGCAAAGTTTCATGAAAATCCCTTCAGTAGTATTTGCGTGAAAGAGTAACAAACATACACACATCCGTACAAACTTTCGCATTTATAATATTAGTAAGATTAAGATAAGAAAACGAAATCCAACGCAACACTTTGCCTAAAAAGAGCAAAGAATTTTATATACATTATATATACTATATATTTTTTATTTCCAATCTAGCTACCATAAAAATTAATATAACAGCAAAGTTATTTATAAAAATATATATATATTCAAAGGCATACGCATGATATTTACAATATAGGCCGTGTGATGGGAAATATTTTCAAAGTTATTGGAGCGTTATTTGATTAAATTCGAACACAATGCGTTGACTTAATGAAATATTGATAGTTTATTTTCATATAGTTATTATCGTGTATCTACCGTTTTGGTTAAAATAAATATAGTAATGTGAATATACATATATATAATGTTATGTTACTAAGGCCAATAAATGGCTTCAATAACATTTGAATCAATGTATATAAAAAAAAAAGTAAAGTATATTTTATTTGTGTACTATCTTAAGTAGAAAAAAGTATGTATCTTAATATTCTACTTTCCCCCAGTAATTTATCTATCACCAATAGAACGAGAAAAAAAAACATATTGAAAATATGGTCATTCTGTCTCCTGGGATTTCAGTATTTCAGTATATATACGAATTCATTCTGTCAACAATAGTAGCAGCAGGAGTGCGGGAGAGTGGCCATCGCTCTCGCTATTCATCACCCACCGAAAAAACATCCGTTAAAATAGGTTTAATTTTTTAATATACACTAGCCTTTTTCTTGCTACATTGTTACATGAGAAATGCAGATTAATTTAATTGGTTACCAAGGATATTATTCAATTTATATAAGTAATTTTATTTCTTTTTTTGGTTTCTCCTGCGGTGACAAACCTAATGTCAAGTGACTTTGTTCTCTACTTTCCTTACTGACCTTATATCATAAAATGCGTAAATCAAATAACACAAGCTTTACACATTTTTATATTCGAAATGACCTTTTCAAAACTAACCGCAAACATGCAAGAAAGAGGTCAAGTTTACAGCGATCCATTAAAAATTGCAAACACTGTGCAGGTGGTGGTTTTTTCTCATTGTTGCTCCATCAAACTTTAATAAAACCCTTTCAGAGCTTTCCGGCTAAATTGCTTTGGTCGAATGCTGTTTTTAAATACCTCGAGCTTTTGTAAGTTGATTAAGTTTGCTGCAAAAAAGTTTTAATTTTTATTGTTGATTTTGTGTATTATTGAAGGTAATCATAGCAATAAATAAATAACTATATAATTAGTTTGATGGAAACGTTACATTTAATTGACGAACGAAACATTTTTATCTTTTTTTCAGCTTCACGCTGGATTCAGTACATGTTAGGGTGGACAAAAGGAACATAGAAACCTAGTATTATAGCACACCGTTCCGTTTTTCATTTTCACTTGTGGGTTCGATCCCTACTCCAGGAAGTGAAATATTTAATATAATCAAATGAAAGATTTAGTACTCTCAATTTTTAACTCTGGTAAAAAGGCTAAGCGCGGCGTTTAATTACGCCACTAAATCCCCAATTGCTCAAATTCAGCGAAAGTGAGTAATGGAACGGTGTGTTTTAACACTACATTTCCCAAGTCCCAAGCCTGTCCTGTTATATGCGGGATACAGCTTCTTTCTACTTTCTATTATAAACTAAGGGTGAAAGTTTGTTTCACGTCAAAATTACTGAACAGATTTACGAGTAGATAGCACTTTAAAGTATTATAGATTATTTCGTTGTTATAATACTCATAAGCTACAATTTATTTAAAATGTATGATTTAGCTATATTATTATAAAAAAATAAAGCAAGCGAAGCCACGCTTGGTTCGCTAGTCTTCTATAAACATAAGTAAAAATTACATATTTACATAAAGAGCTTATCGTATTTATGTATAGAATATATTATCGAGCATATTGAACTTCCGGTGACCGGACACCTTCCGGTTTACTGGGCGCTGCGGTTGGGTTATATGTAAGTTTCTTGTTATTATTTTAATATAATTATTTGTAGTATAAAAAAAGGTTAAGTCATTATTTTCATAAGTATAACGGAAAGGATGTAAGTAGGATAAATTAATTCATAGAATTAAATTTTAAGATTCACCTAAGAATATTCATTCAATTTCTCTTTAAGTAACTATTTCATAACTATTTCATTATTAAGGAGAGAAGTCAAGAACTAAATATATTATATATATGTCTTCAGTAAGACAGGATGCTGCAAAAACTATCCGTACGGATATGTTTTTAAGCTTAGCAAGTCGCATGAAACTTCGTTACTACAAGTGCTAGGAGTTTCAAATTTTGTATAACCTAAACCTAACTCGGAAATTTGCAAAATTTCTTCGCTTGGGGTGTGTTTTTGAGGTTTATAGTTTGTATGAAACTTTATTTACTAGAAGTGAATCTGAAAATTTGCATGGTTTGAATTTAGTACGTAATATGTACCTGTATTTAAGAAATTAAATTTATATTATTAGTATTTCATCAGAAATACATAAAAAAACGTATCTAAACACTGTCTGTACATATAAGATATGTGAGAAAAGCTTGAGGTTATATATCAATGTAATAATATACAAAGCAATAACTTTTTAAATGTTTGCCTGTTTGTCGATATTTCGTTCATGAAACCTCAAAAACAACCTAACCAATTTAAGTGCCGTTTTCATTATCCTATTTAAACTTTCCACAACTTTTTAGTATTTGTTTTATTACAATCGAGCTCTTAAGTAATAACGTTATATCAATATGAAGTATTTTGTTCGACAAAATTACTGCCGTTGCTTAACTTAGTCGCCTGAAACTTTAGTTTTTAAGATATTGACTTTAAAATGTTAATGTATATAAATATTAGAAGTAATTTAAAGTAATATATATTAATAAATAAATAATAGTGTAGACCAAGCCTGTGAAGTTACGATCGGGTCGCTTGTAATAAAATAAATAGTTATTTAATATTGTATTGCCCGCAGAATACGTCGTGAAACCGAGAAAAATATGTTTTCTAACTCAGTAATTTTCGAAACATTGTTTACTAAACAGAGAAATAACACTGGGCTTTGTCTATGAAAGTAAATCAATTTATCGATATTGATTCACTTTCATAGACAAAGGATAATCATAGACAAGGAACTGCCCACAACCATCGAAACAGAGTCGTCAGCGAGACTCACGTGGAAATGTTAGTATTTCCTCTGGTTAAATTTTAGAAGCGCTTACAACATACAATACGTGTGAGTTATCTATATATTATGGCCAGTCGTGGTTCAAGGGTATAAGCATGCGACTTTGACGCGACAGCTTGCGGTTTCGATCCCCATTCAAGGAAATAAAATATAATATTTTCAATTTGATAATAATATTTTCAATTTGAAAATTTATTATTTTCATTTCTGCCCATTGGTAATAACGCAAAATGCGGCGTTGAGTTTCGCCACTCAACACGCAATGAATGAACTGGGGAATGGGAGGAGATGTCTCAACTACCACCCACTCTATATACCGCATGCCTACCCTGCCATGCGGTATACAGCGTGAAACAGAATAGAAGTGAGTGAATCATGATATCTTATAAATGTATATATGTATGTATGCAGACTCATATGTATATATAAAATTAACCTTAGATGTATGTAATATAGCATGATAAGATCAAAGTTAACAAGGACCAAAGTTGTTTTAATAGCAGTTACCTCGGGTTTCATGCAACATATAAACCGAGACGTGCTCTAATTTGTAAACGTAACGCGCACGTGACGCTATTAAGCTCGTTATTTTTATCATTTATTTTTTCAAGAATGTGCTAAATATCTTAACTTAAAGTTACATAGTTCTTCATATGTCGGTCAAATACAAGGGAAATCCCCTTCTCTCCCTAAAAAAGTTTTTTAATCAAACTAATATAATACTCGTATATGTGAATGTACCCGTATGTATGTATTTTTTCGGTTTTCACACCAAAATCAATTTAATTTCCATGAACATATTCGACAGTACACATGTTCAAAAGTATCTAGTATTAACTTTTATTATTTACATATTCTTAGTATTGATTGATTTGAAAGAATTAAAAAGCTAGCAACTTTAAATCCTCTAAATTAACATCTTATCGAATAATGTATCGACTGTTTTGAAGTTTGGTCTGTAAAATAAAAATTTATATAGTTCAAGCGGTCAAAGCAGTCCAGGTATTCTAGTGTAAAGCGTTTAAATATAAAAAAAACCTGAGAAATGTAAATATATATTTTTGAACAATATCTTAATGGAATCAAAAACTAAAACAAAAATTAATTAACTCTTGAAAATATTTCATAGTTGCTTTTCCTAAATTAATCTTGAATGTTTTTGTTTTCTTCTAGAATTCTATTTAACTTGCTTTTACTTTGTGCGGTCTTAATGATAATTTTCGTACTAACGAAAATGTTATACTAACAAGAAAAGGGGGAAAGTTTAACAAAATCCGGGTTGAAGAACTAAATATAAGAAATTTTAAATAGATGTATCCAAATAACATCTATAATTTGCTCTATGTTGAAATAATCGGATCCTAAGATGATAGTAATGGGAAGAAATTAAAAAGATAATTTTTAAAATCCTAAATAAAAAATAAAATACCTATAAAAAAACTTTGTAAAATATAGCCTATTCCTTCGTGTATTAACAAGTCGGTTAGAGTAATCTGTTACTTACTTATAGGTTTTAAAAGACTACCGAACAAAAAAGTCTTAAGAACCTTCTTGCTTGTAACTTAATACTAATTTGATTACATGGGCATTACAGTGCTATAAGTGTAATTTAATCTCTTATTACTGAATACAGCAGAAGAGGCAAAAAAAATCTAATACTCAGACAGAATTGGAGTATACTTGCCTCTTTCCACCTGAACTTGAGCCATACTCATAGCATGTTAAGTACCACATTTTGTGGAAAAGTTAAAATTATTGTAACAAAATCGGCGGAAACTGGGGAACGAAATGGAGTGTCCTAACACTAGGTACCTAATTTTCCTCTGCCTACTCTGCCGATTGCGGGACAGGTAGGTATAGCGTGAAGCTGAGGTAGTGATTGTTTCAAGCAAGAAGGCATTGCACTGATATCTATCTCGTTAACTATCAGTGGCCGGTATCATAAAGTATATATTTTTTTATCCTCACGCACATAGCAGGGAAGGCAAAAGGAACCCATTACAACAGTTCTGTTTCCCCACTTTTAACCGTAAGAGTGAGTGGTGGATCTTGTGGACACTGTGGATTGCATCAATACCAAGGAAAAGAAATAAAAATATTAAATATTTAATTTTCTCGAGAGGGGATCGAATCCAGAGTCTGTCGCTCTTACAGCCGCTTCTGGCTCTGCGATATGAAAGGTCTCATCTCAACCTCAACACTATTTCTAAATAATATTTTTTTTATGTTGCAGAAACTTATTCGTCCTAAATAATAATGAAGTATTAAGAAATATATCACTAAACTTTCTTGATACTCTCTATATTATACTTTTTCTATGCCAGACATGGAGAAATATAATAATAAAAGAGATATAAGAAACGCTTTCATGAAGAAGTATCAAAACTAGTATTGATAAGCTTTAAGGTCGTAAGAACTGTGCCGTACGCGATGGCACACTGTTAGGTTCCGCACGCTAAAGTTGAATTCCACTGGGGTTATTGAAGGTACCCGCTGAACTATAGAAGTGGAAGTGAAGCACTGTGGTATTATAGACTGCCATATTCCTCACAATCCGCTCCAATCCCCACGTGATAAATATCTTAACAATAAATTTGAGTTCGAAATATGTACGAAGTTTCACGGAAATCGATTGAGTTTTGGTGTCAAGGTGTAACAAACTTATATTCACTTTTATAATATTAGTATGGTGAGAGATTTTTTATAGGGGAAGAACGGCGTTTTTCTTGTATTTTATTTTTAGCACATTCCCGGAAAAATAAATGATACCACACAACACAAAACACCTTTGTTTCCTTTTCAAACAAAGTATAGAAAATACGCGAAAATAAGACACAAACACGTTAAAAATTTATAGGTACCCTCCCATTTGGCAGGCATACAAATTTCCGTTTTACAAATTAGTCCAACGTTTCACTGTCAAAGAAACATTCGTAATTCTTACTCTAATAGTGAAATGTCGACGTGCTACGTCGCTTCTACAGACGGCATTTTAAAACGGGGTGAATTTTTACAAAATCACACACTCCTATTTGTTGCCAAGAAAATTTTTCGAGTCCAATTTTATAGATTTAGACTTTTATAATAAAACGAATCTCTCTATGGTTTTAAAATAACAGTGTTTTGCTCAGGTGAATCAAATAATTTACATGATATTAAAACACAAATAAATAATTTGAATTTTTTGCCTATCTCTCTATCTCTCTTTTTTCTTAGGCTGATCTCCATAATAGCTGATTCTGAAATCCCGCGGAATAGTGACTTTGTGAAAAAAAAGCATTTGCCGTATTAGCGTACCTGTAGATAACTAAAATATGTAATCAATTTTCTCTAAATTTAAATAATATGCGGGCGAAGCCGTGCGTAAAATAAAAAAGTTTAACGTGTGGAATAGCTTATTATAAATTCATTAATTTTAAGTTTCCACTCCACTTCAGAATAAGTATATTTAAAATAAAGTCACTTTTTTGGTGTTTGTTGTTTAGCCGAAAGGTATAAAAATGTTTCTAATGTAAGTTCTAGAAAAATATTTTAGAAAATCTTTAGAAATTTAAACATGGCAATCTATACTGAAAACTGACCGTCTGCGGTTCAGTGGTTTGACCCTAAAGGTTATCAAATAACAAGCAGCGTTGAGTTCCGCAACACAACAAGCAAAAGCGTTTCAAATTGATGCTGTTATCGCGAAGCTGGAACGAAATATCATACTATAGTACCATTTATCTTTAAAATGTTGTTATTTTATACATGTCTCATATATAAAACAAACCACATAATTTTCTATGACCAGATATCGATATTGTTATCCGATAGTTAACAAGCACTTTGCGTGTACAGTACATGTATTCACAAAAATACATTGAATTAATTCTAGTGCTTCGGATCGAATTGTACAGAACATGCAATGGGCTGATGACAACTAGAAATATACAGTAGATATAAAATATTATAGCGCTTAGAAGTATGGCCATAATTATATTTTAGTTTGTTAAGACACTCCGTTTCCTATTTAGTGGTGAAGCTTAACGCTTTACTTTCGAACAAAACTAACGGTTTGTTTTGAATATTTAAAAATAAACATAATGTAATATTTTTACTATTTTTAAAGTGTAAATTTAAAAACGTATAAAAAATTAAACGAAGCAGGATTTGAACCCGCGCCTTGGACGGTTTCCAAGAGGCGCGGGTTCAAATCCTGCTTCGTTCAAATTTGTATACGTTTTTAAATTTAGTATTTTAAACATAATGTATTTTGAATAAAAAAAATAAACTGGATTAATTAAGTATATTGGTTTCTATACATTTTTGGAAACCCGACATTTCAAACATCTTGCAGTAGTCCGTGGTCACGAGGAAACAAGGTCAAGAAAGTCTATATACTGATAATATCAACAAACGCGATTAATCAGGTTAAGTTGGTTTCATTTAAAATATATAATAGCCGCGTAAATCAAGGATCTTAAAACATAATTTATGCGGAAGCTTACCATAGTGAAGGTGCCACTGTAAAAGCGACAGGTTGGAATTCAATCCCCACTCGAGTAAATGAAATATATTTTCATTTCTTCGCTCTGGCAAAAAGGCAAAGCGCGGCGTTGATTTCGTCTTTACACTAGGTTCCCAGGTTCCCTCGGCTTATTCTATTATAATGCGAAATACAGCGCAAAGCTAAACGTATTGTATTGAAATGCTACTTAGTTGGCATGCCTACTATCCATGACATTATTGTTTGATGAATCACGTCAACGATTCATTGATTTATAGCCGCCGCTTAGGAATCCAATCTATTTATTGGAACACGTGCAGTATGAACAATCGATTTTATATTGGTCAGACTTGAAATTTCATCCTCATGGCACAATTGGCATGTACTTAGTTAAGTAGTATTTTATATTTCAAATATTTTTATCCTTACCAAGGTACTTACGTTCATTGATTAGAACTTTTGGTGGAAAATAGTGAAAAAAAAGCATAAAGTGTTTTTTTTTATTTTTGTTCTACAATTACATTAATAATAACATTGGTATATTTTCGATGTTTTGACATTCGATGATAGATTCGTTTGTATACTACGACTGTCAAAAGTAAGTAGAAAGGGTAGCAAAAAATTACTTCAAAATTAATTTTCTCTGCCTAAATACATACATTACTAAATATAAATGTCAATATATTCAATTTAAGGCAGTTAAAATTTTCAACTTTATATTATTAGTTTGACTGTAGATAATTATAAAAAAGACAAGAAAAAACAAAAAAACCTATGAAATAGATTTATATAACACTGTTCTAGACGAGCTTGTCGTGGGTTTGACTCCCGTTTTAGGAAACGCAATAGTTAATATTTTCATTTTCTCACTCTAGTAACGATATAAAGAATGGCGTTGAGTTCCGCCACTCAACATACAATATCTCAAGTGTTCAACAGAAAGTAGTAAAAGAAAGTGTCTTAATAGGAACAGAATAACTTAACACTACGTATCCAAGTTCTTAAGTATCCTCTGTTATAAGACACTAAAAATACACATTGTGACACTAAAAATAAATCTATCGATACAAAAAAGTACTAAAATCTTTTCATATAATATATATGTAACATAGATGTAATCACTAACTATACTAACTAAAGTTAACTAGTATTGTACGTACTATAGTAAAAACCTGTACCGTATAAGGAAGGGTAAGGCTGTGTAAGTAGAACGCTTTATTCGTAAGGGAGGGTGAAATTTGGGTTTTGATGTCGAGGCCGAGACAAAGGTGGAGTGATATGCCTTTCACGTATATTATAAAAACAAGTCGTAAATCATTATTTATTATAAATATTTTCTAAGTAAACAATACGTGTAAAAAAATATTTTGGTAAAAGTATTTTTAAGAAATCTGACTGTAAGCGCCATGTTTTTTTTAGGGAAAGGCAATAAAGTGGGTCACTTGATGGTATTTGATCACCGTCTCTCATTACTCCTTGTCGACAGGTTTGTTGCTGACCTTTAAGTTGAAGATATATATGCGATATTTACATATTTAAATTATTTAAATGATTAGTCCACTCTGCTTTATACTAAGGCGCTTCAGTTGGCTGATTAAACAGAGGAAAAAAGTAAAAAATATATCCAGTTTCATTGAACAAAGTACATATAATAATTGAGGACCGAAAGTAAAAACAAAAATTACTGAAAGTAAATTAATAAATAATTTAGAAACGGAATGCTTTTGCTTACTTAAAGTTTCTTAATTTCACTCTGTATCCTACATACGTTCAAAGGGAACCTACTGTTAAGTCACTCTGACCCCCACACCCCGCCCAACTTTCATAACATTGCGTGTTAAGTGGCGAAACTCGAGTCCGCGCTTTGTCTTGTTAATAAAATGGTAATTGGACCCACAAACATCGCGTTTTCTATTAGACGATATGCCAATGGCCTCTATCTAGTAATTTTCTTACGTTATTATCCTGACTAAAAATATTATATATTCTTGTAAATAAAAAGGAACATTATACTCACTCAGCTTCACGCTGTTTCCCGCACATGGCAGGGTAGGGAGAGGGAACTTGGGAACCTTGTGTAAAGACACTCCGTTCCATTTCCGTTCCCCAAGGAAAAAGTTTCTAAATCATTTAGTTTTACACTAGTAAATTGCTTCATTTGCCTGTTCACAAGATAACATATATTTTTTACTTAACCCAATGTTCATGCTATTATATAAGTACGTAAAAAGGTATAAGTATTTTATTCAAGTTGATTCAAACCTACACAGAATTTTCCTTCATATCGCACAAAGCCTTTTATATTCCATTCAACTTTGAATACGTATTCTATCATAAGAGCGGATTAACGTATGAAAACAGCTTAAGTTTTTATTTTTCTATGTTATTAATAGTGTCAAATATAGTATTATATATACTATCTACCACTGATATTTTTTTGGTGTGTGTAGGTAGAGAAAACCAAGTACTAAGGCATTTTCTTTTCTAGAAACATTTCAGAGTTCACCCAATGCGCTAAAATAATAACAGTATAGCTGAATTGCCGCGAAAAAAATGGAAATTTGGCAATAATAAAATTTCATCCTCCCTAGGGATCACATGTAGATGACAGTAGCAATTGTACCGGAAGTACCGCAATAATCGTATATCACGTTTAACATGAAACAATATGGTTTTTGAATTTTTTTTTTTCTTATAATTGAAACGATATAGTATTATATTTACATAGCACATTTATTGATACTTAGGCAGTGATATTTATCTCTTTGTGTGTGAAATAAATCACTACTTTTTATTTTTGTACAATTAAAGGAAATGATGAGTCTAACTCTTTCAAAATCGATTAATTTTTGGCCTTTTGACCTCTTCTTTCATTTCTCACATCGTGAATTAAAAACGTTATTAAACTTCTTCAAATTGTAGAAGCAAAAAATATCCATACATCAAATCGACGGAAAAGTCTCCAAGTTATCTCTACCGATCTTGTCATATGCGGGATACAGTGGAAAAAAATATAGAAGAGTTAATTAATATATTTAATAATAATCGTTTCACATACATACGAGTACATACACGTTTAAAATTTAAAAAAAAAACGCTGACACCGTATTTATAATTAAAACATTTGTCTATTTCTTACTTGTACCAAACTTATTTTGTTACTTTTTAGTCCTTTCTTTAATAATAAACTTTAAAAATTAGAGAAAACATATTTTTCTATGTTGTATCACTTTGACTTAAACCAACAAATTCGTTTCTAATAAAAATATTAAAACACAAAAGAAACATAGGAAACTGGTGTCTGGTAAAAAAAAAAGAACCTGACCTAATAGGTGATTTATGATCTACGTTACAACTACGGCAAACTTTTAATCTAACTCAAAGTAGGCGGCCATTAAAGGCCATTTTGTGTGAAGATAATTCACTGGAATGGGTGGTGGCTGGCAATTTTATTATGTTTGAACATGTTTATATATAATCTGTTTTCTTTGGCGTAAAAGAACACGGGGCATTAAGTTTTTCATTAGTTTTTAAGTAAATTTGAACAATGCGGTCTTTGGTACTCGCGATATTGTCACTTTTTAAACGATTTACCACGTATATTTTAATATTACTTGCCTCCTACAAATAAGGTAAAAATTTAGTTGAAATTCAATCATTCTCAAAATAATAATAACATTTTCTTAAATAATGTTTAATTTAAAACCGTATTAATTCGTTCTTATTAATTTTTTGTTCAGCTTCACGCTGTATCCTTTATATAGCAGGATACGCAGAGGTAACACTGGAACTTAGTGTTGAGTCACTCCGCCTTACCTTTTTACCAGAACAAACTTCACGCTTACAATCATACACTTAATCTTATGCACCACAATAGCTGCACTCTTCTACCCCAGGGTAAATAGAGGGAACATAGAAACCTATCGCTAAGACACTTTGACTCCCATAAAGACTCTCTTTGTTTTTTACTTTCCGCTGAATTTGAGGCTTTGCTTTGCTTTCACACAAGACCAAATTATCGAAAATGTATATTATTGCCGGGAGTGGCAATTGGGAACCCAGTATCTGTCGCGTTTACAGTCGGCTCCTGTGCTACGACAGACATCAGCATGGCATTATTTTTTCAGTAAGTATCAAAAACTAACTATATATTAAAATTATTTTTTCTCAATTAATAAAGATAAAATATTTACCATAATGATTTAAACATCCATTTCTCTCAACCAGTTATAAATTTTCACTAAAATATTCTTTGTTGAAAGGAATTCGCTGCGTAATTGAAAAGGCATGTCTACTGTTATACGAGTAAGTCTAACTTTACTCATTATCATCTTGACAATGAAGTTGGACCTCGTATTATTTATATAGGATTTTATATATACCATAAAAGAATTCAATTTCTTTCCTTTCTGAAGGCATTTCAAAAAAAATTTCAAATATTCGTTCTTATTTGTTCGCTTAGAAAAGTTATTTACCATATATAAATCAATAATAATGAATATACAAAAATATATTTTATTTAATACTCTTTTAATTAAAACAAATACTAACAACTAACAAAATACAATTTTAATTTTGTTTCAATAAATATAACTGTGACATTACATATTATTAAGATGTATACTTGTCACACTTGCACATATGCCTGTGCGCCACTATAGGCCTTAAAATTCTTATAAATAAAAGAACAGTGTATTTATCGGTTGTCGGATAGTTGTTATAGCAGCAATAAAATTGCCTGGTATTGCCAAAATTCATATAAAATATTAACACTTCTTAGCAATTCACATGATTTATAGCGTAATATGTTTTAACGATGACAGACTATATTTCATAAACTACCGTAGTAACTAATAACATTTATAT